>WFAB01002113.1:0-50000 GCA_018977245.1 Lethenteron camtschaticum
CGCGGGGGTCGTGTCACCGCACTTGAGCGCGCTGAAGGCGGCGGGGGGAGAAGACACGTTGCGTAGCAGTGCCGACAACTTCGCCGTAGGGTTAGATAGCGAAGACACATCTTGCACGCGGGTGGAATCTGCAATATCACGAGATTTTGGACGATTTTTGACCCCCCCCCCTTCGTCACACGGCGTCATAAAAAGTGAGACCCCCCCTCATATATGACGTCACAAAGCTCTGCCCCCCCCCCCAAAAACATGCTTCAAATCGCTTTAAACTATTGTCATTGTGTAGTGCGTGTTTAATGTGGCGCTGCACTCTGATGTTGTAGGAGAAAACATTTATTACAAAGTCTATTTAATTAAGTAGAACGTGTCGTCTATGTTTATTTAAAAAGTTGCGCATTTTGATGTGACGTCACATTTCTCAAACCCCCCCCCCTCGTCACACATCGTCACAAATATCTGACCCCCCCCCCCAGGTGCGTGACGTCATTTAATGTATTCACGCTCTAATTTATTCAGTTACGGGGTCGCTCGTTGTGGGCGGAGCGTGGCTTGTAACCCGAAAGTGACGTCATGTCACTTGCTGCTGCCGCGTGACGTCACGAGGTAACAGGAAGCTGCCGCTGCAGCTGCGTGCTTACTGAACTCCGAGGTGAGAATTTCTCATCGTTGTGGTTGTTGTGGTTGTGGTTGTTGTGTACCAAGGTAGAGCCTCGCTGTTTCTCTCTCTCAGGGATGTCAACTGAGTAGCAGCGAGTGTTGGAATCGATGTCCAGATTGGAACTTTGCCCCGCGGGGCCTTGCCTCCTGCCCTCGCCTGATGGCGTTCAAGTTTAATTCTCTCGCTCAAGATAAATTTGTCTTCACGCGGCTCGCTACTCTGTAACTTTGGTTTATTGTAGATATTAACGCAGTTTTTTTTCGTGTTTTTATCAGCCCAAGCCCGCTTGAGCTGCTATACCGCTCTCGTTTTCAGAAGCGACCTGCCAACAACAACAAGGTGAGGCTTGTCAACACGTGGCGCTGTTCACTCTGGACGCGGCACCGCGAGTCGGTGTCTGTGGTCACAGGCGCTCAGCGCCGCGTGCCGCTGTTCACTCTGAACGAGTGGAGGGGGGCACCGCGGGGGGGGGGGCAGGAGGTAAATCCACGCCGCCGCCACGGGGAGAGGGAGAGACACGGGGAGCGCCTCGGCTGTGTCGGTTGATCCTCCATTCGTTACTCGGTGGAGTGACGCGCATTAATGTCACCGTAGAACCTCCTGGTTCCACCAGCCCACAGGGGATTATTGTGTCCGTCCGTCGTCCGTCGTGCATCCAGATGTGAGGGGTGGGGCTGGGTGGGGAGGGGCTGGTCACCCCGTGATGCCCTTATAAAACTCAACGTTTAACCTACTCACGCCGGCTTGTGCCCGCCCTCACAGTCGGGCATATTTGCGGAATACACCACGCCGCCGTTGACCCTGCAGGCCATTGAGCGAGCAACCCAACGTTCCTAGCAGCTCCCTCCGCAGCAGCAGGAATGTTGTTCAATCGCAACTTAGCGGTGTGAAGCCAGGCTCAGATGTCCTTGAATGATGGGATGAACAGATCTGACGTCAGATGCTGCACGTGTGTGCTGTGTGCCACCCAGCCCCTCCCCACCCAGCCCCTCCCAGCCCCTCTCCACCCTCTCCACCCAGCCCCTCCCTTCACGACGGACACAATAATCCCCTGTGGGCTGGTGTAACCAGGAGGTTTCTACCAGTATTTACGCATTTCTGCATAACACAAATAGGATTGTTTTAACACCCTTTGCTATGTCAGCCGAATTTAGCTCTTATAAATATTTATTTTGTAGCCAGACAGCCAAAATTGTGTGCTCGGAATTTTGGGTTCACATTCATTTGAAGATACGAGGGCTTCTAGGCATGTTTGTGACCATTCACCCTCTCATTGTGTGCCATAACAGCCCGTGTGATGAATTTGGGAAACTGTTTCACTACATCATGAATATATGAATAAGTATATACGTGTAAGTCACGTGTGACTGTGTTTTTGCATTCCTCTGTGTCTGACGTGTAGATGTTGTGGATATAATTTTTTCTGTCTGCAGCTGTCGCTTGGTCTGATGGAGCAAAGACGTTCAGCGCAGGTCGATACGACAAGTCAACAATGCGACCAGCGTGGATACAGCACGGATCCGACTGGAAACTTGACACAGCACCAGAGAACACACACGGGAGAGAAACCCTTCAAGTGCAGTGTGTGTGGGAAGGCATTTGCACGGCAATTTGATCTTAAAATACACCAGAGAACACACACGGGAGAGAAACCCTTCAAGTGTACTCTGTGTGGGAAGGCGTTTTCTGTTTTGTGTCATCTCGTAATACACCAGAGAACACACACGGGAGAGAAACCCTTCAAGTGCAGTGTGTGTGGGAAGGCGTTTGCACAGTCATCTACTCTTATAACACACCAGAGAACACACACGGGAGAGAAACCCTTTAAATGCAGTGTGTGTGGGAAGGCGTTTGCACAGTCATCTACTCTTATAACACACCAGAGAACACACACGGGAGATAAACCCTTCAAGTGCAGTGTGTGTGGGAAGACGTTTGCAAAGTCATCTACTCTTATAACACACCAGAGAACACACACGGGAGAGAAACCCTTTAAATGCAGTGTGTGTGGGAAGGCGTTTGCACTTTCATCTACTCTTGTAAAACACAAGAGAACACACACGGGAGAGAACCCCTTCAAGTGTGGGAAGGCGTTTTCACAGTCATCTGATCTTGTAACACACCAGAGAACACACACGGGAGAGAAACCCTTCAAGTGCAGTGTGTGTGGGAATGCATTTCACAGTCATCTGATCTTGTAACACACCAGAGAACACACACGGGAGAGAAACCCTTCAAGTGCAGTGTGTGTGGGAATGCATTTTCACATTCATCTACTCTTGTAACACACCAGAGAACACACACGGAAGAGAACCCCTTCAGGTGCACTCCGTGCGGGAAGGTGTTTGCACAGTCAGCAAATCTTAAAAAACACCAGAGAACACACAAGCATCAGAAGATCCACAAGGACTGGAGTCTGAAATCAGCTTGTGAAAGTCAAAGTGCTGCAATGAGCCCATCCCTCATCAAACAAGAACCGGAAGAAAATCCCAGCTTGGACACTTTGAAAGGTATCGAGGTGAAATATGAAGAGATGAAGGTGGAATGTGAAGAAGTGATGGTGAAGAGTGAAGAAGTGAAGGTAAAATGTGAAGATAAAGATTCAAGTCCAAAATGTGACCTTCACATCGATGGTGGCAACGTGAAGCAGGAGGAGAATTCTGACTGTGAGGCAGAGCGAGGCAACTCCCAACAGTTTGTGGAAGTGGAGGTGTGGGTGGACTTCCTCCGAGACAAGACAAAGTCAAATGGAGACCCGGTAGATGTGTAAGCCAGAGACGATGTCGCTCCAATAGATGCACCTTTGTCACTGGCCTTTAATGACAATAATGTGAAGTTGAACACTCAGTTCCTAGGTTCAACCTGCAGGGTAAGAGGGAGTGGCCAGTTACTGCAGCTACATACTATTAACACTCCTTCCCTTTATTAATGCTACCCCTATCCCCTCCCTTTGATGCTGCTAATCTTGCATAATGCACGGGCATGAGTAGTACTAATCACCTGCATTTCCCATAAATATGCTAAATGCCTCTTGATATGCAAATTCTTTTGTCAAGGCGCCCTTTCCCCCCCCCCTTCCAACCCAGCTTATATATATATGCTCCAAGCACGTGTGCTGTTTCATTCAGACGCTGTCGCCTCGACAGACCTGGTTTTTCACCTGAGGACAGCTGCTTGCGTTGTGGCCGAAACGTCGTGAGAATTGTTTTATTATGTTTAATTTTTATTACTTCCCTTCTACGTGACTTTACCGAAAGAACCAAGAAGATGAGTGGCCAGTCTTTGTGGACCTGTGGGTTGGGTCAATCTCTCACCAGGAGCGAGAGCCCCAAGCATTCACGATGTTCTCATCATAATTGCTGTTACATGGTGCTTGTCTCAAACACTCTAAGAGCAGCTCCAAGTAGCAGCTGCCCCTGTGTGGCAGAAGGTGGTGGCCCTGCACCGGCCTGCGTGTGGACAAGAGCCTGTCAGTAGGGGGCGATGATGTGTAATCTCAGCTGTGTCGTTTGTAGGTAATCTTTATTAGAAGCTTTCGTGACTGCAGGAATCCACACTCTTTAGTTCTTTCGGTGACGTCACGTGGGTCGAAAAATGATAGATCACGGCGTTTCGATGGCAACGCAAGCGATCGTCATCAGGTGTGACAAACCACCATCATCACCATCACCACTTTCACCATCACCACCACCATCACTTTCACCATCAACCACCACACCACCATCACCACTTTCACCATCACCACCACCATCATCACCACCACCATCACCACCATCATCATCACCATCACCACTTTCACCATCATCACCACCACCATCAATCACCACCCCCACCATCATCACCAACTGAGGTAGACGCCAACTTTAGCAGTTATTGACGTGGTCCCACCTGATGGCGATTGCTTGCGTTGCGATTGAAACATCGTGATCTATTATTTGTAGGTAATGTTTACAATTTGCTACGTTTTGACCCAGACACCAGCATGCAATGGACTACTCGTTTTGAATGACAATAGTATGTGTTAAAATAGCTTCTTGTTAATACGATGTTACCTGATGCAGTATGTTTCGCTGCAGTAATTCAATTTTTGTTAATATGCCTGTCAATAATTTAGAATGAATACTTGTCTGATTGTGCGTGTACATGTAACATTTTGTCAATGAGGGTCAAACATGAAGTGTTCAAATCTAGAGTGATTAAGTGATGTTAGGACAAAGTGTGTGTGTTTAGAAGTAACCTGTACAGATCACTCAGGCGAGATCATTCATCAGTTACAAGGCATACCACTTAAAAGTTACACGTAGAGGAGATACATTCTCGACAACACGAATTATAATTTTGCATTCACGCAAGCACCCGACGCTCCGTTTTGAAGTTTTAAATGAAACGTCTTCGAATTGTGTTGTGTTTTGAATTGTATTTCTTAATTAAAAGCTTACATCGTTTTACATCTGGAAGACTTCGTTGAAAAGGACATTCCGTGTGAATTCCTCTCGTCATTTCGCCGCGGACTGTCACCTGCTTGGGATCGCGGGATCGAGAGAAAAGGCGACACGGAGCTGCTGGCCGTGCGACAAGATTGCGGATCGATTTCACGGTCGAGCGTGTCCCTGCACCTCCGTTGTCCATGCAGGCGCGTGGAGCAGAGGTCACACACGGGGTTTGATTCCTTACCCGTACCCGGCCGCACCAGGGTTGAAAACGGCCAGGTACGGGTAGCCGGGTATCGGGTAGGGTACGGGTATCGGGCACCCGGTTGCGATCTCTGGATGAAGCCATGTTGCAGGCGTGGTGGGTTGATTCTAGGAACTTGAATTGTGAGAAGAGACAAGACGTTGGGAAATTAGTGACAAACGGTGACTCACCAGTGACTCACGTCCTTCCGTACCCGACCGCACCAGGGTCGAAAACGGGTACCCGTACCCTACCCGATACCCGGCTACCTGTACCCGGCCGGGTATCGGGTACGGGTATCGGGTACCCGATTGCGACCTCTGGGATGAAGCCATGTTGCAGGCGCGGGTGGGTTGATTCTAGGAACTTGAATTGGGAGAAGAGACAAGACGTTGGGAAATGAGTGACAAACGGCTACTCACCAGTGACTCACTGCTACCCGTACCCGGCCGCACCAGGGTCGCAAACGGCTACCATGTATAGGGTAGGGTACGGGTATCGGGTACCCGGTTGCGACCTCTGACTTGGAGGTTTGAAGCACCCCGTGCATGAAAACGATGGACAGTGCGGCGTCCATCACGGATGAAGGTTGTGCGCTTGTAATTCTCGATGTGAAAGTCACGTGGGTAAAACAAATTATAAATGAAAACAGCTAAATGAAATGACGTTTCGGGTGCAGCACAGGTGTGCTGAGCTTATAACGAATTGGCACGCTTTGTTTACGTGACAAACCTTGCTAATTGGCGGGCGTGACGGGGTGGTTTAACGAGACATGTATATTAAAAACACCGTCAGAAAAGATCGTGTTAACAGTTCAAAGAGAGTTGTTTTTATTGTCAAAACTTGTTTAAACAAATCAATACTGTGGCTATTCCAGGGAATTGCGCATTCGAATTGAACGTTCTCATGCGCTGTATGCACCTGGTACCAGTTTACATGAAAGGCAGTGATTGCTACAAAATATAAAGCACATTGCAAAACGTACAGGTGGTTTTGGGCTCCGTATGCAAACTCAACCATTGGATATATTTTTTCCGAGTGGTTTATCCAGAAAAACAATTCCTGAAATTGTACTTTAAAGGTTTTTGGCTTTTAATCAAAGCTCAAGAATATCAACAGCCCTTTTTCAATCCACTCCAAGATGCAGGCGGTGACCAGACGGGTACTTCAGTGGTCAGCGCCCAAACAATCAGCAGTTCGGATGTCACCCTCAAACTCGGGTTTCTGAATCCACAGCACAATCACGTTCCTTCAGAGTGGCCAGCTAGGAACTTGGTTGGGCAGAAAGCTCGCGGTCACGTGACGCACTTCAACCAATCCGCGAGCGTGCTACACGGTGGCAGGGGCTATGCACGACAAACAAATAATCCCTGGTGGGCAGTGGGGAACTGTTGTTCCTACCTGTAACAAAACATTAACCCGTAAAAACAAAGTTTTTCACTATAAATCCTTTATATGCGTGGCGGCTAGAGTCCTCTCGTCCTCTGGCTTGAGATGGCTGCCACCTATGGGTCAGATGATTGCCTGCCACCATTAAGCAATTGGTAATTAAATATTTTTAAAAAATTCCCTAAACAGTGTAAATTTTTGAAAAAATGTTCACGAAAATAAATTGTCACGCACAACGAGTCTGTGTGCAAAATGTCAGCTCGATTGGATGACGGGAAGTGGGTTAAAAAAACGACCGAAAGATTTGCACGGTCCTAAGCAAGCAAGCGAACTTAATATAAAAGAATTTAAAAACCCACTGCATATATACGCTTAAGACAGTTCCATGAACACGAAGTGTAGACAGGTGTTGTTCTCTCTACATCTGCTACCAGCAGCAAAGTCTATAAAACTTTGCAGAATGGAACATGTCACAAATCAACTTTTATTTAGGCATTTTTGGGGTTTTTATCAAGTAGGTGAGAGCAGACAGGCCTCATACAACAATCTCCTGGAGTAGGAGAACATCTGATTTTGCAAAAACCTTCCCACTTCGTGTTCATCCTTCCAAAAGATGAAAATTTGAAACGATCTTTGAACAGTCGAGCAAATGCAACACAACAAAAAAGCACATGACTCTGAACATGGCTATCTCCTCTGCATGGAAACAAAACGTGTTGTATATTTCAACTCCAGATGACTTAAACGGCACGTTTTATCTTTAGGCGTGACTTTACCGAAAAAAACAAAGAATAATTCCTGCAGTCACGAAAGCTCCAAAATTAAGAAGGAACAAAACTGACAAGTCAGTCACTTCTTTCTTGGAAGAGACAAGTTCCTGCCTTGGGTAGTAAAGCCAAGATGCTGCTTTATATTTTATTGACTGCATTCTGTAAAAAAAAAAAACTATGCAAGCAAGCTCAAAGGAATTTCGATTTAAAGCTTTCGTGACTGCAGGGATTCATCTTCTTGGTTCTTTCGGTAAAGTCACGTAGAATGGAAATAAAATAATAATAAATAAAAACAGACTCTGTCTTCTCGACAGACCTGTTCTTCACCTGAGGACGGCTGCTTGTGTTCTGGCCGAAACGTCGTTCTTTCGGTAAAGTCACGTAGAAGGGAAATAATAAAATAATACAAATAAAACATCATAAAATAATTCTCACGACGTTTCGGCCACAACGCAAGCAGCCGTCCTCAGGTGGAGAACAGGTCTGTCGACCGTGACTTTACTGAAAGAACCAAGAAGATGAATCCCTGCAGTCACGAAAGCTTTAAATCGAAAGACACCAGCTTATTTACCCCAAGGGCTTTTCATACAACGTGCATCCCACGGCCCACACAACCTCCCACCATCATCCATCTATCGCTACCCCCCTCCTCTCCTCACTCCAGCCCCTCTCTTCTTCGATGTCAGAGCATGAAGACAATTTTGGCATCTTGCTCCTGGGCACCTCCAGGCTGCTACTGCCTCCCCAGCTGCCAGCACGAGGAAGGGCAACGGCTTGGCGAGCGTACGCTCGCAAATTGTATTTGGCAATGCTGCTTTTGCGATACCGATTGCCGACAGAGGACAGATTCCTGCCAGAGGGCCGCAGCGCTGGGAACACTTTGGCACGGATGCCGTCCTTGGTGTCGATGCCGTCATCGTCGTCGTCTTCGGAGCTGAGGTGGACTGTCTCTTCACTGGACGAGCGCTGCAGCGTCGTCTCGCTGGAGATCGTGGTCGACACCCGATGATGCTCTTCGATTCCACTCACCAGCAGTCGCTTTTTGGCTTCTGGGACTCTCAGTTCATCCAAGTCCTAAAATCCAGCGAAACACAGAAAATATACACACACACACACCAAATTTGTTCAGCGATACAACATTGATAATTGGTTTTTTACCCTTCTATCTGGCAACAAAACTGACACCTTTTTACAAGGAGTCATGTTTGTATAGACCGCAATACCTTGCAGTCATAATACATACAAACAAAAGACATAACTCTGATAATGTGCACTGTCCCTGAAGTTGATTGGTCCACACCCGAGACAAGTATTGCGGTCTATACAAACATGACTCCTTGTAAAAAGGTGTCAGTTTTGTTGCCAGATAGAAGGGTAAAAAAACAATTATGATATTTTTACTGGCAAATGAGGTTCCCATAGTGTACGATACAACATTCTTCAAATTTCTGACGACGTGTATTCCTCAGAGTAATTAATGTACAAAATCAGTCGGTATTACCGGTAGGAACCACCTGGTTCCACCAGCCCACAGGGGATTATTGTGTCTGTCCGTCGTGCATCCAAAAATGGGAGGGGTGGGCTGGGTGGGGAGGGGAGGGTGGGAGGGGGGGCAGGGTGGGGAGGGGCTGGGTGGGGAGGGGTGGGTGGGGGGGGGGTGGGGGGGGGGGGGGGGGGGGAGGGGCTCGGTGGGGAGGGTCGGGAGGGCTGGGTGGGGAGGGTGGGGCTGGGTGGGGGAGGGTGGGGAGGGGCTGGTCACCCCGTGGTGCCCTTATAAAACTCAACGTTTCACCTACTCACGACGGCTTGTGCCCGCCCTCACAGTTGGCCATTGACCGAGCAACCCAACGTTCCTACCCGCTCCCTCCGCAGGAGGAATGTGTTTGTTTTGTACCCACTACTGGATCAGGACTCCTCAGCCTCCTCACTCCGCTATGTGACCACGATCCATCTATCAACTACACACGAACTAATCTTCTCACAACTCGAATCTCTGTGGTGGTCATCTTGGTGATGTGTGCTCTACTTTGAATGCCATGCCAACACTGGTCTTGTTTCCCAGCCACAATGCAGTCCAGTGATGTTCCCTTGCCCAAGCCCATCTACTTTTTTGCAGTTGTCAATGTTTTTTATTTGCATGTTTCGGTATCCACGTGTAATGGGTTCCGGAGACACTTGTAGAGGTAACTTCTGTATTACAATACAACACTCCAACAGTCCTGATACTCTGTTACAGCCTAGGTACACAGCCTAAGTACACAGCCTAGATACACAGCCTAGGTACACAGACTAGATACACTACTCTGGCTACCGCTCTGGGGTCCTCCGGCTACAATTACCCTAGGGGGAGGCTACCTGACCCGACCCAGCCAAGGTGTGGGTCTGGACTCTGGCTTCCTCGGAACTCGCCCTTACAAGGACGTAGAGCCGGGAGTCCCAGAGTCCCACCACTGGCCCTCACAGCGTCCCGGCCCTTACAAGGACAAGCGGGACGAGGGGGTCCAGGGTCCTAAGCTGGCTGGCTGGCGGGTCTTGTGCTGCGACTGGCCCCGATCGTCCAGGGAGCTGCCCTTTTATGCCTCGTGCCCAACGAGGGGTGGGGTTGTGTGCGCCCCCAGGTATCCCACAGAGCACACACAGCCCCCCCGTTGGTGGCGCCAAGGGGCTTAACTGTCTGGGGTGCCTGGGATCCTAGCGCCTGCCGCCAAGGGCTTCTCTGCCTAGGGTCCCAGAGCCCCCTCTTGTGGCACTACAATCCTCACTACTCACCACTCACCCTCACCACTCACCCTCACCACTCAGCACTCACGCTCACCACTCACCTCACCACTCACCCCTCCCTCCCCCCCCTCACCACTCACCCTCACCCCACCACTCACCCCTCTCCCTCACCACTCACGCTCACCACTCACCCCTCACCACTCACCCTCACCACTCACCCTCACCACTCACCCCTCCCTCACCACTCACGCTCACCACTCACCCTCACCACTCACCCTCACCACTCACCCTCACCACTCACCCTCACCTACACACGTATTAACTCTTTACAAGTTTAATTCCAACCTTCCATCTTCTCCATGCTTCTTTGTGCATTTTTTATGTTGCAGAAAAACTTGCACAACTTAAAAATAAATCCCAATCCTGTAAACGTAAAAAAACACGCGTAGTTTGCATGGAAGCGTCCGTAGGAACTTGCCTGCAGAGTAACGTCCATCAGCTGTTGGACACTCGACAATCCACGTGAAGTGAAATTCTCCAAAAACTCCAAGCAGTCTATTTGTTTCAGGAAGCTTGAGACACAAAAACAAACAACACACACAAGGCTCCAAAATGTTAATACCAAATACAAGAAGCACGAAAAGTACTTTGTACGGCTGAATTACATTAACATTTTTACTCCATCAACATTGCGATTAGAAATAACATGTGAAGCAACACTTACATTGCTTGTACTGTATATCCCTATGGAAAATAATGACATTTTTTATTGGAAATCCAAGTGCAAAAATCAGCCCAAACTGCATTACGAACTTTGCTTTTCGATTTAAAGCTTTCGTGACTGCAGGATTCATCTTCTTGGTTATATCGGTAAAGTCACGTAGGAGGGAAGTAATAAAAATAAAAATTAAATAATAAAAATAAAACATAATAAAATAATTCTCACGACGTTACGGCTGCTTGCGTTGTGGCTGAAACGTCGTGAGAATTATTTTATCATGTATATTATATTTATTTATATTTTATGATGTTTTATTTTTATTATTTTATTACTTCCCTTATACGTGACTTTACCGAAAGAACCAAGAAGATGAACTTTGCTTTGTTTTAATTCACCCACGATTTAAGTATTGTAGTCGAGTATACACAGATAAAATAAACACTTGAAGAACCCAGACTCGTATATAATAAAGGAGTGTTATAAACAACGCAAGTCAACTAAAATATCTAATGCAGTGTAGAGTGCTCATCAGAATATCCGAGGCCAATACCAACCGACCTACCCAGTGACTAGGGAAGATGTTGCAGCGTAGAATACGTCAAGGATAAGCCATTTTAATAAAGCAGTTATACATCATGAAATAGAATGGAGCGTGCAGACGCAACAGTAGAAAAGGTTTAGTAGGACAGTGCATATTATTATCATCATCAGAGTTGCTTCTTTCTGTTTGCATTTTTGACTGCTTGTGTTGTGGATATTGCAAACATGATGCCTTGTATAAAGGTGTCAGTTGTTGTACCAGTTGAAAGGGTAAAAACCTATCACTATATTTTGCCACTGGTAAAGGAAATGTCTCAAGGTGTATGATGCCTTGTGTAAAGGTGTCAGTTTTGTACCAGTTTAAAAGGGTAAAAACCTACTACTATATTTTGCCACTGCTAAAAGAGATGTCTCATAGAGTAGAAAATGTTATTTCAGCAAAGAATCCCTTTCATTTATTTGTAATTTTTTTCAGAGCGTGAATGATGACGATCTTCTTGCTTCTTTCGGTAAAGTCACGTAGAAGGAAAGCAACATTATTATATTATTTTAATATATTATTATATTATTTTATTATGTTTTATTTTTATTATTCTATTACTTCCCTTCTACGTGGTGACTTTACCGAAAGAACCAAGAAGATGAATCCCTGCAGTCACGAAAGCTTTAAATCGAAAAATGACGACGATGTTTAAAGGTGGCGACGATGATGCACCTAAAGGGCACTTACTTGTAAAGAGCGTTGCCAGGCTTGCCGCTGTCCGGCAGGGTTCCAAGCCGGGCCGGTGGGTTGTCTCCGTCCGGTGGCCGTGGGGGACCATTGGATCCACTCGCTTCACCCGTCACAACATTCTGTGCAACGCCTGCAACCAGTGGATGAGCATTCGCAATAAAACCATTTACACCTCAAGACATATACGAGTAATATTGAATTCATCCTCTTGGTTCTTTCGGTAAAGTCATCACGTAGAAGGGAAGTAATAAAATAATAAAACATCATAAAATAATTCTAACGACGTTTCGGCCACAACCCAAGCAGCCGTCCTCAGGTGGAGAACAGGTCTGTCGGGAAGACAGCGTCTGACAGACCTGTTCTTCACCTGAGGACGGCTGCTTGCGTTGTGGCCGAAACGTCGTGAGAATTGTATTTTATCATGTTTTATTTTTATTATTTTACTACTTCCCTTCTACGTGACGACTTTACCGAAAGAACCAAGAAGACTGCGTATCACTTTGTGGCAAATTGTGTCACGTCTTTCAATTCTACCGCATGCCACGTTCCGTGCAGAGAAATGTGCTGCGCCGAGCAGGGAGAGCTTGCGTCACCTGGTGAGGAACCTTCGCCGGCACTGGAGGGTCCCTGGCTGCCGCTCAAGACTTCCTGTGAACACTCGCTGCCGTGTCGGCTGAGGTTGAACGGCCTGCCACGCAATTCCGTCACGTATCTGGGAGGGAGAAAAAACCCAAAAAATTAACCCGTAAAAACTAAGTTTTTCACTGTAAATCCTTTATATGCGTGGCATCGGTTTTATTTATTATTCATTTCTGTTTTTCTTGAGTAAGAGTTTCATTTTAATCACATTGGTATTTTAAATTAAATATAAGGAAAGTCATATATGAGGATTATAAGGTCAGTTTTTGTATGACTGTTTATATTGTACATTTATGTTGTTTTCTTGAATAAGAATTTGCATATCAAGAGGAATTTAGCATATTTATGGGAAATGCAGGTATGTGATTAGTACTACTTATGCCCATGCATTATGCAGGATTAGCAGCATCAAAGGGAGGGGATATGGAAATATGCTAAATTCCTCTTGATATGCAAATTATTTTGTCAAGGCGCCCTTTCCCCCCCCTTCCAACCCAGCGTATATACATGCTCCAAGCGCGTGTGCTGTTTCATTCAGACGCTGTCGCCTCGACAGACCTGGTTTTCACCTGAGGACGGCTGCTTGCGTTGTGGCCGAAACGTCGTGAGAATTATTTTATTATTTTTCTTTTTATCATTATATTACTTCCCTTCTGTTGCTACCATTTAATTACAGCAGCAATTGGGAACTTCTCTCGTACGAGCAGCGATTGTCTATTTCGTGTTCACGTACTGTTGTTGCTGCAGGTTGCGCAACACATTGACATCCGTGGGCAGCGTTCGGATCAGCTCCAGGTTTTCCTTGATTTTCTTTAATATTTCAAAATGTTCTCGGCCATGCACCTACATACATACAGACCGCAGAGCAAATTCTTTCAAACATGAAATGCTTATTGTGACATGTGATTGCGAGGAATTTAAACGAAAGCAGGTAACTTACCAGGAGGCGAAATATGTCTTTTTGGTCGGATGGCCAATTGCTGCCACAGTTGCTTGCAGTCATCAGCATGTCGTGCACCACTTTCACGCAGCCTGAGGATTTGGTTAAGTGGCAAAAAGCGGACAGGTAAGGCGAGTACACGCAGGGACAATTTCTTTCAGAATAATACATTGAAATGATGTCATCATGGGACCTCCTTTGCCAGTAGCAAAATATACCAATAGGGTTTTTCCCCTTTTTTTTCTGGCAACAAAATTGACACCTTTTGTAAGGAATCATGCTTACATTAACCACAATACCTGCAGTCAAATGCAAACAAAAAACACAACGCTGATAATGTATGCATTGTCTTTGAAACGGATTGGTCCACACCAGAGACAGCTTTCTTTAGAGCTTAGTCTCATATGGTGTTCGACCAGATGACGCCAAAATGCGTCATCATGGGACCTCCTTTGCCAGTACCAAAATATACTCATAGGGGTTTTCACCTTTTTTCTGGCAACAAAACTGACACCTTTTGCAAGGAATCATGCTTACATTAACCACAATACTTGGCGTCATCTGGTCGAAAACCATATGAGACGAGACTCTAAAGAAAGCTGTCTCTGGTGTGGACCAATCAGTTTCAAAGACAATGCATACATTATCAGAGTTGTGTTTATTGTTTGCATTTGACTGCAGGTATTGTGGTTAATGTAAGCATGATTCCTTGCAAAAGGTGTCAGTTTTGTCGCCATAAAAAAGGGGAAAACCCCTATTAGTGAAATTATATAATTTACAAACACCTCAAATATGTCTTAATAGCTAGACAGCACGTGTGTGTGAACAAGGGGCAGTCAAAGTGATCACCTTGGGAGCTTGGATCAGAAGCCGCCTCTCCACTCGGTCGCTGACTGCTGCCAGAAGACACCTTAGGCACTTGTGGGGTGTGCTCAACTGGCTGAGCCTGTGGAGACTGACAAGTCTGGGTTGCTGCCTCTGCCAAGGGAGGATACTGTCGCACAGACTGAGCTGCATTCTGCGTGGTGAGTGAAGGAGCCTTCCAATTGTTTGGAGACTGCTGCTGCTGCTGTTGCAGCTCCTCACCGTCCTGATGCATGCACCGCTCGTCCATTTTGATATCTTCGAGATTTGAAGCTTTCACGACTGCAAGGAATCATACTCTTAGTTTTTTCGGTAAAGTCACGTAGGTAAAAAATGAAATTAAAATAAAATAAAAATCACGACGTTTCAGAAGCAACACAAGCTTCCGTCTTCAGGTGAAACAGATATTTGGCTGTGACAGTTTCACCTGAAGACGGAAGCTTGTGTTGCTTCTGAAACGTCGTAATTTAATTTATTTTTATTAATTTTTATTTCATTCTTCACCTACATTTTTACATCTCTCCCCGGCGAAGCACACACTCGGGTCTCGCAGCAGAATCGGCCCAGTACCTGGCCACTAAAACAAATGGCCAGAAAACAAATGCATTAAAACACATTTTTTTATGGGCAGCCATTGTAAGGCATGTCTTTACTTAACCAGCCAAAAAAGAATTTCAAGAAATTACAGGAAAAGATAAAATAGTTTAAAAACATTACAATGTCTCTTCAACCACGACTATAGAGACATGGTAATCGCAATAATTGTACACTTAGACATTTTCAATGTTCAGCCCTATAAAACTGGCAGCAGACATTGTATGTAGCTAGGGTTCCCAAGTTTCGTACATAACAGGATAAACTCCACACCCTCAAAATGGGGGGTTCCCCAAGGCTCTGTACTAGGTTCCCTGCTCTTCACAGCCTACACTTCCCCGATCGGCCGGCTCATTGCAAGCTTCGGTGTTAAGCATCACTCATACGCGGATGACACGATTATATTCACCGCCATCGATTCTAGCAATGCATCTGGATTCGAGAGGCTCTCGGAATGTACCACCGCCATGCAACAATGGTTCACTGCACACAACCTAGCCCTTAATCCGAAAAAGTCAGTGGCCATCATGTTAGGTACCAAGTGTAACGGGTTCCGGAGACACTTGTAGAGGTAACTTCTTTATTACAATACAACACTCCAACAGTCCAACTCTCCAACAGTCCTGATACTCTGTTACAGCCTAGCTACACAGCCTAGATACTCTACTCTGGCTACGCTCTGCAACTCGCCCTCACAAGGTCGTAGAGTCGGGAGTTCCAGAGTCCCACCACTGGCTCTCACAGCATCCCAGGGTCTTCAGATGGCTGGTCGTGGGTCTTGGGTCTTGAGTTACAACTGGGCCCTGATCGTCCAGTGAGCTCTCCTTTTATGCCTAGTCTAACGAGGGGTGGGGCCGTGTGCGCCACCAGACATCCCACAGAGCACACACAGCCCCCCCCCCCGTTGGCGGCGCCAAAAAGGCTTAAGCGCCTGGGAACCCAACGCCTGGCGCCCAGAGGCTTAATAGTCTGGACCCTCTGGGAACCCAGTGCCTGGCACCCAGAGGCTTAAGCGTCTGGACTTGCCTGGGATCCCAGAGCCCCCAGCAGCCCCTCCCTTCTTATGTCACTACACAAGCAACGTCTCAATTCAGCAGCACTCCCCACACACATACACATCTTCGGTCACATCAACAAGTTCACCGACCACTTCAGGTACCTCGGTATCATCCTCGATTCAACTTTATCCTTCGACCGTCAAACCAACCATATCATCAGCTCATGTAACTTTCACCTGAAGGCTCTTAGACACATACGTCCTCTCATCTCTACTGAAATTGCCAACACTTTGGCATGTTGCATAGTTGGGTCTCGCCTTGACTATTGCAACTCCGTCCTAGTCCGGACCTCCGCTGGCAACCTAAGGAAGCTTCAAAGACTACAAAATAACCTAGCACGCGTCGTCATTGCCCACACTCTTCCCCGTCTCGACTCACTAGCTCGTCTCCGCGCTCTCAACTGGCTCCCCATCGCCAGCAGGGTCACATACAAGACCGCCTGCCTCTGCCACAACGCCTTCATATCCGCCTGCCTGCCGTATCTTTCTTCATTACTGACAACTTGCAGCTCAGCACACGGCAGATGCCTGCGCAGCGCGACTCACGACCTCCTCTCGATACCAAGATCCAGGATGGTCATCGTGTCTACGCGCCGCTTCTCAGTGGCAGCCCCAACAGTCTGGAACGATATCATCCCTCTGCACATTCGCAGCATCACCTCAATCGCCTCCTTCAAGAGACACTTAAAAACTCACCTCTACAACCACGTGCTTTTGAGTGACTCTGAGCTTGGCTCCGCGCCTCTGAGTTGCGGCCACTACGTCTGCAAATTTGCGCGCGTTACAAATTGTACTATTATTATTATATTATTACCCACCCACTCACCCACTCACTCACTCACACACCCACTCACTCACCCAGTCGCTCACCCACCCACTCACACACCCACGCACACACCCACTCAATCACCCACCAACTCACACACCCACTCACTCACTCATCACAGTCGCTCGCTCACTCACACACACACTCACCACCCACTCACACACTCACCCACACACTCATCTACCCACTCACCCACCCACCTACACACTCACACACTCACTCACCCACCCACTCACACACCCACTCACACACCCACCTACACACTCACACACTCACTCACTGACCCAATCGCTCACTCACTCACTCAGTCGCTCACACACTAACCCACACACTCAACACCCACTCACACACTCACCCACCCACTCACTCACCCAGTCGCTCACACACTCACCCACACACTCATCCACCCACTCATCCACTCACACACCCACTCACTCACCCAGTCGCTCACCCACCCACTCACCCAACTACTCACACACTCACTCACCCACTCACCCAGTCACTCACTCACCCACTCATTTCACTCATCCACCCACTCACACACTCACCCACACACTCATCCACTCACCCGCCCACTCACCCACCCACTCACTCACCAAGTCGCTCGCTCACTCACTCACCCAGTCGCTCACACACTAACCCACCCAGTCGCTCACACACTCACCCACACACTCACCTACCCACTCACACACCCATTCATCCACCCACCCACCCCCTCACCCACTCACTCACCCAGTCGCTCACTCACTCACCCAGTCGCTCACACACTCACCCACACACTCATCCACCCACTCACTCACCCACCCACCCACCCACTCATCCACTCACCTACTCACCCACCCACACACTCATCCACCCACTCACCCACACAGGAGCAGGTGATGATGAGAGGCTTGGCTGATAGAGGTACCAGCAACAGCACCACAGCAGCAGCAGCAATGGTGCAGCAGTAGCAGCAGCAGCAGCCCTGCAAGATGCGAGTCAGCACGCGACTTGACCGAGAGTGGAGGTCTCTGCTCTCCAACCCACCCACATCCGCCCGCGTCTTTGTTGAGGACTCAGTGTCCTTAGTGTTGAGGACTCAGTGGGCTGTTGACTCGACACGTCACTTATTAGCAAGGGGTGGTGGCTTAGGCTCTGGCCAAGAATCGATTGTGGCCTCCAAGTTGTTTATTTAAGCACATTCCTTGGATGTCTTTCTCAATACTCACGTCTAGAGTCAATATCTCGTAGGGTAGACTCTACCCACTGCTGGATGAGGGGTGCAGGAGGGGTAGGGGGGTACAGGGGTGGTGGGAGGTGTACACATATTAATGTTTAACCTATCTAGGTGACTTTTAGCGAAAGACCAAAATAAAATGTAACACGTACAGTAGTAGCACCTCGTGTGGCTAATTCAGTGACATGATTCCTTGCGAAAGGTTTCTGTTTTGTGTTTTAACATCTCAACACAACTCCTGTTTCATGTGCAAGGGAGGGCCCATGCTATATAATGTCACTCGCGACAAGTGTAAGTCCATGTGTGTGTGTGCACACACACATGGACTTACACACACACATTGGCCCACACGCACAAAGACATCGACTTTAGACACACATAAATGGACTCACACAGACAGACATCGACTTTAGACACACATACATGGACTCACACAGACAGACATCGACTTTAGACACATACATGGAGTTACACACACATATGGACTCACACACACACACACACATGGACTCACACACACATGTGTGTGAGTGTACACACAGGTGAGAGGGAGTACGGGAGGGGGAGGTGGGAGGGAGGTGGGAGGGGGAGGGAGGGGGAGGTGGGAGGGAGGGAGGGGAAGTGGGAGGGAGGAGGAGGTGGGAGGGGGAGGGAGGGGAGGTGGGAGGTGGGAGGGGGAGGTGGAAGGGGGAGGCGGGGGAGGTGGGAGAGGTGGGAGAGGGGGAGGGCGAGGCATGGAGGGGGGGAGGCGTCTGCCAATGGGAGGAGACGGAGGGGGCAGCTGCTACCCAATGAGCGATGTTCACCAGGAGGGGGGGGGGGGTGACGCCAGTGACCGGCTGGAGCGCGGCGGCCGAGCCGACGGCCGGCGCCCTGGGCTGGCGGCCGGGCGATCTGGGCGGGCCCCGGTACCAGCAGCGGGAGGCGCGCATCTGCAAGCTCGGCCACGGCAGCTGGGCCGGCTCCCTGCACAAGTCGGCGGACCTGCGGGGAGGCTACGGCGACGACGGCGCCTCCTCCGACCACCGACGGCACCCGGGGAACGCGGCTCGGTCGTCGTCGCCCAAGGGGCACCGGCTGCGCGAGGGCGTGGAGCTCGTGCGGCAGCGCTTCCGCTTGCCGGGGCGGCGCCGGGGCGCCGGCGGGGAAGGCGCCGGCTCCGAGCCGGACGTGTCGGGCGGTGGACGCCGACTAACGGAACGGGAGGAGGTTGCGGGCGGCTCGTCGGCGTTCGATTGCCGCCGGCGATTGGTGCCGCATCCGGCCGAGATCCGCGGCATCGGCGCCGGTGCCGCGGGGACCGGAGCCGATGGACATCGGCGGTGGTGGCTGGTGCAGGTGCCGGTCGGTTCGTGTTGGTAAACGGTGAATTCCCAGGTCCTGTTCGGACACCACTCGCCACTGATGCTATCCGTGACCAGGGATCTGACTCGGGTCGTCGGACATGCGGAGCAGTGCGCTGACTGCTGTGTGTGTGGGGGGGTTCACAAAGCCATCGATATCTCACGCGCGTGATCCCGCGTGTGTTTCATGAGCCTTCACAATCGACGTTGAGCCATTGGTCCGTATCGTTTTTAACTGTTACAGCTCCTCCAGGAAAGTTCGATCATCAAAATAATAATCATCATCAGGTGTGGTGAAAACCACACCTGATGATGGATTCGTTTTAGCGGCGAGCCCTTTGTGTGTGTCGTTCAACGACTTTGTCTTGTGCGGTCTCTAGCTCTGGCCACACACGCAACAAGCAAACAACAACACACATATCTTGATGACTTTGCGAAAACCTTTGATCGCCTCTTTTTTGTATTGTGCTGAGATCCTAAAGTATAAGAACGGCGTCACGGTTATTGTGAATGGCTTTGCGTTTATCGAGTACGTGTTGGGACCAGTTCCGCCGTGATGTTATGACAAGCCGGATGTTACTGGAAGAGGTTTATATTGTACAAGTTCCTAAGGGATGCTTGTTTTTACAACGTAGCACTTTGAGATATCTTTTACCGGTGGCAAAATATAGTAGTAGGTGTTTACCCTTTTAAACTGGTACAAAACTGACACCTTTATTCAAGGCATCATGTTTGCAATAACCACAACACAAGTAGTCAAAAAAGCAAACAAAAAGAAGCAACTCTGATAATGATAATAATATGCACTGTCCTTGAAGTTGTGGTTATTGCAAACATGATGCCTTGAATAAAGGTGTCAGTTTTGTACCAGTTTAAAAGGGTAAAAACCTACTACTACAACGTATCACTTGTTCGTAAATGGTCAAATTTGGGATGTTATGACAATTAACGACCCTCGTAAACGTCAATTCACTCCAACAGCTTCTACAAGACTCTGTCGCATTGCTATCTGCGTTACCAGAAACAACTGAAACGATTAACGTACACGCGATATTTTACAATCCTTTTTTGTTATAAGTGGGGAGGAAAAAAACACGGATTTTTATTTGTTAAATTGCGAAGGCAGCTTTAAGGTGCGGAATATATCCAGATACCGTATTGTTTTAGTTGTTGTTGTGATACTGTGATGGCAGTGGAACATATATCAAGTTCCACATGACAAGCCACTTTGTTGAGCTTTCATTTGTAGCCCGGTCGCTTCTGAAAATGAAGCTATTAGCCCAGTGGGCCTTACTTATTAAGATACATTGTTTCTTTTTACGTGTATCGTTTTTTTAAAGTGATTCGTTTACCGTTCCTGTGGTTTGCACTCCAACCGTGTTTTGATATTGTTGTTGTTGTTGTCACTTTCTGACGTGCCCCAAAGAGCTACCAAGAGAGAGCTTGACAGCTCGTAGAATCCCGCCAGTGTTTATAAATATTACAATTCTGATAGCCAAGCACAATCCACCTTCAATCGGCAGCTCGATGTGCACCTGTTGAGGCTCTCACCTGTCCGGGCTGTTGACGTACGCAAACGGGTTTTGATTCCTTACCCGTACCCGGCCGCACCAGGGTCGCAAATGGATACCCGCACCCGTACCACCGCTCCTCTCCACGATGGAGACCGCTCTACACAGAGACCTGTTTCAAGTGTTCAGGCGTCATTGACGCTCGCCCGGTGGAGCGGTGGCGCCGCGGTTTCAGCGCATTTGCGTTCTGGACCCGGAGAGCCGAGTTCGATTTCCCGAACAGACACTGGAACATGAGCGGGACAGAGGCGTGACATCTTGCACGCGCTGCGTCTCGCCCACCCGCGGGCAACTGGCAATAGCCAGAGGGGCCTCCGCTGCGTGGGCATGGAGAAGGAATGGAACGTGAACGCGGCGCAGTTGTGGTCTGGGCCGAGCGCGAGACTCCGAAGCGATTTGGCAACAGCGCTGGCGTCGAGCCCAGGGTCTCTCGTGCTGGACGAGAGTTGTCGGCTTCGATGGTCGTGTGCGGAGACACCGAGGCGAGGGGTGTAAGTAGCCGACCTTTGGTAAACATGGCACGGGAACAAATGGCACATGTGGACACCGGGACACAAACATTTGACGATGAAACAGGACTCTACTAACAGTTAAAAGTGGTGTGCTAACAGTTATAAGTACTGTACTGACTGTTGTATACAGATATGAATGAAAGAGTTGATTCATCCCAAACCCCGAACCTGTTTCATTGTGCCTTCTTTCTCTCCAGAATTGATCACTCGTGCCATTTTTACTTCCTTTACCAGTTTTACCTGTGACATTTTTATCTGTTTTACCTGTGCCGAGGTGCCTTCTTCCAATAAATGTTTTTGGAAAAAACCATGAAACTCAATCAATGGCTGTCTATCTCTCACTCTTCGTCTCTCTCTCTCTCTCCGTGTCTCTCTCTCTGTCTCTCTCTCCGTGTCTCTCTCTCTCCGTGTCTCAGGGCGGTCGGCCTCTACGAGAGCGCCTCCTCCGCAAAGGTGAACTGGCCAAAGTGCCAGGCGCTGTGTCTGGGGCCGCGGGGGACGATGCGCGCCGTGACGCTCCCAGGGGGGGTGGAGTGGGGCACGGAGGGCACCAATTACCTGGGGGTGTACCTGGGTAACCCGGCCACTGTGGCCAAGAATTGGGAGGATGTGGCGGAGAAGATTGGAGGGAGGTTACAGGCGTGGGCCCGTTTCGCTCCGCAAATGTCGTACAGGGGACGGGTCCTCGTCGTTAATAACCTGGCGGCGGCCATGCTGTGGCATAAGGCCAGAGTCCTCCACCCCCCAGACTGGTTGTTGACGAAAGTACAGAGGGCCTTCACCTCCTTCGTCTGGCACGGAAGGCACTGGCAGAGGCCGGGGGTCCTCTGTTTGCCAGTGAAGGAGGGAGGCCAGGGCCTAGTGAGCGTCGCCAGCAGGGTGATGGCGTTCAGGGTCCTGGACATAAGGCGCCTGCTGTACGAGCCGGAGGACCAGCCCTGGAAGGCCCTGGCCCTCGGTTTGCTGAGACAGGCCGGAAGGCTTGGGTACGGCCGCGAGCTCTTCCTGACGGACCTGGGGCTGGTAGACCAGTCGCCGCTGCCAAGGTATTATCGCAGCCTGCTAGATGCTTGGCGTAGTCTTGAATGGGAAAGGGCGCCCGCGGACTATGATGCGAACCTTTTTCTGCAGGAGCCGCTTTTCGCTAACGACCTCTTCCAGGGCCTGAAGGAGGAACGCACCCTGGCCGCGCGGTTTGTTGCCGGAGGGGTGAGCAGGGTCAGCGACCTGGTGGACCCTAGCCGGCGAAGGTGGAGACCGGCTATGGAAATCTCAGAAGCGGCCGGGCTGCGCTCCATGCTCGCCGGGACCAAACTGTTGCGGGAAGTCCTGCGGGCGACGAAGAGGCTCGGAGTGGGGCTGGGAGAGTCGGGCGACAGGGAGGGACCCTCCTTCCCCCAGCTGACCTTCTCCTGTGCCGTCCCCTCTGATCGCGAGGACCGGGGAAAATTATTAAAGATGGAGAACAGCAGGAGTGTCTCGCTGGTGGAAGTCAGCAAGAAAAAGCTCTACACCGCCTGCGTAAAGGCACTGCACTTCCGGGACTTGGAGGAGCTGCCAGACACGAAATGGAGGGGATATTTCTCTGAGCTGACGGACGCTACCCCCCAGTGGCGTGATATGTACCGGCCCCCCACTGCCAAAAGATGTGGCGACCTCCAATGGAGAGTAGCGCACTGGACTGTACCATCGGCGGTGTGGGTCAGCCGAGCCGTGCCGGGAGCTCCGGACACATGTGCATTTTGCGGACTGAGGGAGGACCTGGCCCACCAGTTCCTCAAATGCAAAAGGCTCGCCCCGCTGTTCAGTTTCCTGGCGGAGGTGTTCGGGAGACTGGGCACCCCGTTTTGCGAGAGCGGCTTTGTGTACGGAGTGACCGGGACGGGGGGCGACAAGCGGCACGTCGCGAACTTTGTGTGCGCCCAGGCCAAACTGGCGATCTATATGACCCGGAAGCGGAGGCTGGAAGGCGGCAGCGGTGGCTGTGGAGTGCTGGCGATGGTGCAGGCCCTCATAAAGGCGCGGCTCGAGTTAGAGTTCGCCTATTACGGTCATGCCGAGGGGGAGAGTGACTTTCTGAAGAAATGGGGGTGCGCCAAGGACGCTCTGTGTACAGTTGTGCAGAATGCACTAATCTACACGTTTTGACCCCTCCCCCCCCCCCGTTTTCTTGTCCAGTCGTGCGGGACTGACGCCGCTGTTTGCTTTATGGTGATTGTCACTGACACTGAACGAATTTAATTTGTCACTGGTTGCAGAAATGGTCGCTTCCGAGTGGCTTACAAGGCACAGCAATATTCCAGCGCAATTTGCGCTGGGGAAATAAAGTTTTCAAAAGTCAAAAGTCTCTCCGTGTCTCTCTCTCCGTGTCTCTCTCTGTCTCTCTCTCCGTGTCTCTCTCTCTCCGTGTCTCTCTCTCTCTCTCTCCGTGTCTCTCTCTCTCTCTCCGTGTCTCTCTCTCTGTGTGTCTCTCTCTCTCTCCGTGTCTCTCTCTCCGTGTCTCTCTCTCTCTCCGTGTCTCTCTCTCCGTGGCTACTACGTGTGTAGTAGGTTCAAGGAGACTTGGACGACGTAGTCGGATGCACACTTATTTATTAATCTGACTTTAACAATAATAACAATTTTCAGTCTTGCACAGTATCATCAACATCAGTAATGGTAATAAGAGCTCTTTTGTTTCTGCTGTTGTGACACGATTTTTAGAATTGATCCTGAAAGATGCTGCAGAGACGGAGCAACCTGTGCCTGTGCCGGTGTCTGCTGAAGAAGAACTAGAGGACATGGAAGGAGAAGGGCTGTTTGCTGCATACCATAAGAGGCAGAAAAGGGATGTTGGGACCCCACCAGCAGTACAGCTAAGTCACTACATTGACATGGCAGAAGGACAGAATGCCCTTTTGTTCTGGGCACTGAACAGTAAGACTCTTCCTTCACTCTTTCAAGTAGCCATCCGAGTCTTGGCAGTGCCTGCTTCTAGTGCTCCAGTGGAGCGAGTTTTCAGCCATGGTGGCATCATTCTGCGTCCCCATCGTGCACAAATGACTGACAGACTTTTGTCCAATTTGATCTTTTGCAAATGCAATGCAGTGTAGGGGCCTCCCTCCACCTGTCCACAGCACGCATGCGCACACACACTCACTCTCTGCTCATCACCTGTCCACACAGCTCTCTCTCTCTCATACACACCAGTCTCTATGGAGGCATTCCAATTATATTATCAGGTTGGTCCAGTTTTTCAGAAGTGATAATTTTGAGGAGTGAGGATTTTATTGATGACATGTTTAAAAAAGTTTAGGCTAAAATAACCCATGTCTATTTGAAAGTTAAACTGTTTTGCAATATGAGGTCAATGCAATACAGGACTGAAGCTGCTGTGCATTGTTCTAGTGCAATATGCTGTTGAAATAAGAGCATTTTTTGTGAAAATTAAATTTTCTGTTTTTTACTGTGTTTGATTAATGTTATTGTATAAAAAGAGGTTTAAATAAATACAAATCTTAGAGGCATACATGATTTGTATAAATTTTATTTCTGTGGTAAGAGGACTTGAAATGACTCGAAACAAAAATGGTAGGACTTTGGACTCGACTTGAGACTTGCAGGCTTTGACTTCTGACTCGACTTGGGACTTGCCTCATCTTTGACTCGACTTGACTCGGGACTCGAGAGCAAAGACTTGAGACTTACTTGTGACTTGCATAACAATGACTTTGTCCCACCACTGCAATACTACACATGTGATTTAACCGAGTATTGATCACGAATCCTGCCACGTGTTAAAATGACCAAGTTACATAAAGTTCCTCCTATGAGTACCATTCACGCGAGTTCGTTTTCATCTTGTTGATTATCTGAAGCTTTCCTGGGCCTCCCCTAGGTCGACTCAGCCTCAAATGTAGTACCTTGTGCGATGTGTGAACGTCGCCACTGGGGAGACAAAGGTGGCCGGGCGTGGTGTGCCGTGGCGGCCTTCATAGGTGCTCGTTAACAGCAATTGCTTCTGTAGTGTTGTACAGACGGACTCTTCAACGTCTTTTGTAGCACACACTTTTATTCGTTTTATGAACACAGTCCCTATGCACTGAGGGGTATACGGTCCCCTCACCCGTTACACTCAGAACGTACAAGCCTCCGCACCCTACAGGCTACTTAATATCCCGCTCTTTCAATGTCCTCTGACTGGACCTAGGGAGATGTCTCCCCGACCACTGGTTACTCTGAACCCTAGCCCTGACAAGGGCTGGAGGGCTTGGTCCAGGGTCCTAGGCTTCTTCCGCCGTCTTGGGTCTTCGTGTAGTCGAACTCCCCGAGAGCTCTGAGCGCTCTGGCTTTATACTTGTTCGTGGCCGGGTTGTCCAATCCCCGGCCACCTTGTGGAACCCTGTGATTGGTCGTTCCCAATCTGCTTTAGGATCCGAATTCACCCTATCTGACCCTGACCGTTAGGTCGCGCGGGAAAACCTTGTTTACGGTCAGCTCTCACAGCTTGTGAGACCCTGACCGTTAGTTTGAGCGGGAACACCTTGTCAACGATTTGCTCTCCCAGTTTGTGAACATCGAGTAGTTAACTCTACTACACATTGACTCCACACCGTCGTGAACACTGTAACGACAACAGCAAATATCACATTGTTCTTGCATTGTGCTTGCAAAGCAAGAATTCCGTTTCAGTGTTAGGGAACTCATACATAGCGACGTGCACGTGAGCTCCTCTTATCCGCATGTAGATGTGTGAACACAAGTACGCATAATTTCGATTTAAAGCTTTCATGACTGCAGGGATTCATCTTCTTGGTTCTTTCGGTAAAGTCACGTAGGTGGAAATAAAAATAATAAGAAATATTAAATTAATAAAAATAAAATAAAAATAACTACATTTTATTTGTATTAATTTTATTTTCTTTAATAAAAATAAAATAAAAATAACTACATGTAATTTTTATTAATTTAATTATTAGTATTTTTCTTTTCACCTACGTGACTTTACCGAAAGAACCAAAGAGTATGGATAATCAAAATATTTAAAATAAAATAAAAAGGGAAATTACTCAATATTATTTCATTTTATTCTTATTAATTTAATTTTTGTTATTTTTATTATATTTTTTATTTTCACCCACGTGACTTTACTGAAAGAACCAAAAAGTATTGATCCTTGTAGTCACAAAAACTTCAAATCTATCAAAAATATTTGTTGTCATACCAATAAAAAATATACTTTCGTCACCTTCACGAAGTACAGTATTGTAGGAGCCATCATTACTACTGCGATGCATCTTGTACATATTCATACTATACACCTGTGTTTACATTGATAATTACATGTAAAAAGTAGATTGGGTGGGTGGGTGGGTGAGTGGGTGGGTGAGTGAGTGGGTGGGTGGGTGGGTGAGTGGGTGGGTGGGTGGGTGAGTGAGTGGGTGGGTGGGTGGGTGAGTGAGTGGGTGGGTGGGTGAGTGGGTGAGTGAGTGGGTGGGTGGGTGGGTGAGTGGGTGAGTGAGTGGGTGAGTGGGTGGGTGAGTGTAAAAAGCAGATTAATTATATAGAGTAAACATGCCCAGGGGGGATTTTGAGATGAGCTGCTATAAATAAGACATTAATCCAAATGCAACTATGGGACAATGCAGTTGAAGGGATACATCCATCTTCAAATCGTGTGTTCAAATGTAAGAACATGTTTTGAGCCATCAAAATGTTGTACTTGAAATGAAGTAAAATGAAGGCGTGACATGTAAATATAAACATGCTGACACTGTGATGATTTCACTTTGGTTTTGTCATATTTAGATATTTGTAGACGGTGAAATACGCGATAAAAACATTAGTTGAAGGCATATGTCGATAGTTGTGAAAGATTAAACATGTATTTATATCGCACACATAATGTAACGAATTATCTGAGCGTAAGGTTTATTTTAGCCCAAGGGACCCCCCTCATGACAAGGTGAACACCACCCTGAGCCAATGGAAATTCCACGTTCCTATGACAGAGGCGAGCTCATCCATAGGACAACCTAAATATGTATCTGCCGGCAGGGGGCGATGTTGCCTATGGTTACAGGACCCATCTCTGATAGGGTCATTGCCTGTATTTGAGGATTCTTTCAGTGAAAAAGTGTAAGACAAAGTTTGTTAAACATCGTATAAAGTCATCTCCAGCATTCATACGAGGTACTGTCATTGCCTCTTGCAAGTTGTGCAAGTGTAATCAATTCGGCAGAGTTAGTCACAGCCAATGTTTTCCCTGCTCAATTAAGCATTGAGGCGGCGTTAAGTTGGGGACAAGTCTGTCTCTCCATTGGGTAATCGCTGCCGACTCAGCCACAAGGTGGTACTCATTTTAGCAACCCCGGTAGGATGATGGGGTGAGTCAACCCCCAACCTAGATTTGAAATCACAAATTTGGGATTGTGAGCCGCTCATTCTGTGGTTCAGTCACCTCATCATAGCACGCTGATGCTTGCATCACATGCCTGTGTGATTACCCAGAGCAATCTTACACGTCGTAGCCTTATGACCATTTCACTTAGTAATGACCATTAATATCAACCCTCACGTAGGTAGAACATTTACACCAAAGAGTATCTTTCGGTAAAGTCACGTAGATAGAAAAAAAAGCGATGAAAAATATCACGACGCTTCGATCGCAACACAAACGGGCGTCATACGCTCGTGTTGCGATCGAAAGGTCGTGATATTATCAATCGCTTTGTTTGTATTTTTGTTTCTATCCACGTGACTTTACCGAAAGAACCATAGCATATGAAAGTTTTAATTCAAAATGTCCTTGCCTGTAATGATCCATCTTGTGTGATGCCGCCGCCACGAAGCCGTTCGGCAGGCACCAAATCCCCGACCTCGCCACCACCAAGCAACGGAGCCGACCCCGCGTCCCCCTCACCTCACCTCACATGAACACACCCGCACTCATTTCCCCCCCCCCCCCATAGAGCTCCGAGGGGAGGTCGCCTGGCCGACCGGTTTTTATCCGAGAGACCCTTATCGGGATTAATTCTCACGGTTTCTGGCGATCAGGGAATTGGATGACCCCCCCCCGTGCTACGTGGCACCGCGGCGCTGCGGCCGGCCTTAATATGGTGTGGTCGCGGCGTGGGGCATTCGGCCACCGCGGTTGAGGCGCATTTCCCCCCACACACACCCCCACGGGTCGACGGGGCAAGCAGGGGAGGCACGGGACAGCATGAATAGCGGGATCACAGGGGCTGTTGCGCATAGTCATGGAGGGTTGGGATAATTGCGCTTGAGCGCGCAGGCCCCATTGTTAGGGAGGGTAAGGGATTAAGTAGGATTTACGCCTTGCACGCAGCACACTGATTAGCATATCCACAGCGCCCAGAACCGCCGTGCGCGTGCCAGAGGATCGCGAGCCCATTGTTTAGCGCAGCATCCCCTTTGAGGTAGGGAGGATAAATAGAGGGGCGCAGAGGGGAAATCGCTCTCTTCTCTCCAGGCCAGCGGACCAGCAGGAGTTCCAGCCAGCGACCCGGACGTCCGTGCGACGCATCGAGGTACGCTGTTAGCGCAGAGAGCAGCGAACCTCCGCGGGCGCCAAACAGTGAGTGGGGAGGTGAAGTAGGGTAGCGTAAGCCGATAAATAGGGAATAGGTACAGGTTTGGGTGGAATAGGCCAGCCTCGTCGACTCACTGATTCAACATCAATTCGCAGGTAACATATAATAAATCATTAATAGCGAAGCGTGGTCTCGCGTGATCTTGTCGTGCAGTGTGAGCGTGTGGGTGCGCTGTGCGCACAGTGGTTCGCCACGTGAGTGAGCGCTGCGCGGAGCTGAGCGCGCGGGTGAGCGTGTGTACGCAGTGGTTCTGTAGTGCTGCGGCTCGCCTCGGGGGAGCGCTGCGCAGAGCGGTGCGAGAGTGGGTGTCGCGTGTGTTCACCCCGTGTGTGATACAGGTGCGCGATCATAACGCGAGTATTCAGTGGTGAGTGAGTGCCGCGGGGAGCTGTGTGTGGGAGTGCGCATACGTTCGTTACGTGTCGGATACGGATGCGCATTGGTAACGTGCCGCACAGGGCTATAGACGGGCACACGCTCGCAGTGTACGAGAGCTGTACGTAGCGGTGTAAAGAAGGGGAGTGTGGCGTTTGGTTGATGATGCTGTGCGCACGTATGCTCGCAGCGTGGGAGCGCGGCGCGAGGCTGTAACAGTACGGGCGTCGCGTTCGAATGCCGGCGAAACCGTAGCGGGTAATAGGGAGGTGGGGTAACGTAAACGAATAGGGGATGCAGGCGGGAGGGACCCCGGGGGCCAACGGCCCCCACACCTCTCCTAGGTAAATTCAGCCTTGAATGAGTGCCTGGTGCAATGGTCTGTCAGTTATTGCCACGTCTTATCGGTATCGAGAATGCACAGGAGACAGGCTTGCAGGCATTGCTGGTCCATCGACCCGCGAGTGTCGTAAAACAAAATATAGAATTGCTCACTTCACGGCGCTTGGCTGAACAATCTACACGTGCGCATGGACGTGGCCTGCGTTCGTTGTCACCTGCTCAGCGACGCATCTCTTTAAAACGCAGCAGCAAACATGTCGAGTCACTCATTCAATTGTCCACCTTTTACCAAAAGCCATGAATACAGTAAAAAAAAACAAGCACCATCAGCAACATCTCACTTTGAACGACGGCCAAGTCATCACAATTTCTAGCAGGGTGAGTTCGTAGTCGGTGGCGGGGGGTGTGATCAGCACAAGGTTGGGCTGTAAAAAGTTTATATTTAGACCTGGGGTGGAGTCATGAGATAAAGGCATGAGTGTGCTTTGTGGGCCTCTTGTTTATGAACCCAGAAAGGGTTCCGGTTTTTATGGGTTCTAGACTACCCCAACGCGGTTTGGGATGCCAAAAAATATATGTATACAAAAAATAAGCCACAATTGTTCCTTAAAACATGGTAGACCACAGTACAACAGGAACTATTTCAATTTAAAGCTTTCGTGACTGCAGGGATTCATCTTCTTGGTTCTTTCGGTAAAGTCACGTAGAAGGGAAGTGATAAAATAATAAAAATAAAACATAATAAAATAAAATATTTTATTTTAAATATTTTATTTTATTATGTTTTATTTTTATTATTTTATTATAATAAAACATAATAAAATAAAATATTTTATTTTATTATGTTTTATTTTTATTATTTTATTACTTCCCTTCTACGTGACTTTACCGAAAGAACCAAGAAGATGAACAGGAACTATTTCAAGTAGAATTCAGTGCTCATCTCCATTAGCGACCATGCCGCCAGTTGTATACATTCCACAATCATTTGGCAGGGGAATGGACTATTGTTGGGATGGCCCATGTTGGTGTCTCAACTCTCGTTCTTAATGTCTCGCCGCTTAAAGGATGATTTGCTGGCTTTTTCATAGTTGTAATTTGAACTCCTGGCGTTACGATGTAAGTGTTTTACGACTGAAACAAGTGTCATCCAGCCAGAATGTAATGATTGAACGATACAGTGCATTCATTACATCTTGAGACAATACCTTATTTAGATGTGGTGTATACATGTTTTTGCTGCTGGTTGGCACTTTACCAAACGCACTCGAATCACAATTGGAAGGTCGCATGGTCAAATGCTGCCAAGGGGTAGAGTGAAAGCATCATTCATCAGTAATATTAAAATACGTACCTCTGTCGGAAATTTATTTTATTATGAACAGACTAGCGCCTCCTAAAGAAATGTGGAACTTCACCACTTGTTCAGGGCTTCAATGCAGATAAAAACTACCCTATGATTGACTAGGAATGCACTTTATATAAAAAATATTATGTACTGCATCATCATAGATCATATGATAGTTACCCCCAGAGTAATGCTCGTTAGTTCGGAACACTCCGGCATATGCTGCAGCTACCGAGTGGCTTTCGTCTCACAGGATGCAATGTTCTGACGAGACCCGACTAAAAACTGGTCCAATGTTTTCTTGCTGGAAAAAAATGATCAGGAACAACGTCCTTAGTTTTAGAATAACACCGAATTATTTTGTCAGCACTCAGCAATGTGAATGCACTTTAACCAAAGTAAACGCATGCAAACTAAACTATTTCTCATTTCACCAGGTAAAGCACTGTAGCTTGTTTTCAGAAGCCACCTGGCTATCACAAAGAAGGGGCTGATGAAGTGAAAACTTACAGCAGACAAATACTGACAGATACTCGCGTTGGGACGCCGATCCACGCCACGCGACTGTGCAATTGTGACGACCCCAATGTGGCAATGAGCCGCCCCAATGCGGCGTGCAAAACACACGAGCGCGGAGACACTCGGCTTTGGATTTTCGTTGCACGCGCACCTGCCATGCCCTCCCACTCTAAAGGCATGTTTCTCAATGTGGAGGGAAAACCCGGAGGACCCGAAAAAAAATGCACGCGACCACACGGTGGAGAACATTGCAAACTCCAAACATGCAGCAGCAGGCATCAGGGTTGGGACCAAACCCACGAGCTCCTGTACACCAGGCGAGGTAGTAAACATCTCGCCACTACGGTGCTGCGTGTGGCGATGCTGCGATTGCTGTGGTCCACAATAAAATGTAACAACATGAAACACGTTTGTCAATTCCACAATGTGAGGCCTTGAAGAAAACATAACTCGTGATGTTTTCAGGAATATCCCTTCCTCATAGCACATACATAGAGAGGCCAGAGGAGACAGGGTGGATAATAAGAGTTGGAGACTGCACTTTACACCATGGGGCCTGATGAGAATTGAATTTAAGAAGTCATCTGATTACCAGATGTGTTTTTTATTGGCATACGCATAGTTACTGTAACTATTGAGTAACAGACGAGCCCCTTCGATAACAGAAACGTATTGTTATTCAATACACTCCTTATATCGAGAGTGAAATTCTAAAATGTTGCTGGCACATCGTATTGTGGGAAGATTTGCCAATTAACTGTTATTATTTGTTCATGTTACTTATAGTGTCATACAACTTGTTAGGCAATATGACAATATCTAGAAATTGTCACCAATAAGCCTGTGGACTTTAACTGACACTTCATTATCTCGCTGGGGATTTTTTTTAAATCCTTTATATTAAGTTCGCTTGCTTGCTTACGATCGTGCAAATCTTTCGGTCGTTTTTTACCCCACTTCCCGTGATCCAATCGAGCTGACATTTTGCACACAGACTCGTTGTGCGTGACAATTCATTTTCGTGAAAAAAAATTTCCAACATTTTACACTGGTTAGGGAATTTTTTTACAATATTTAATTACCAATTGCTTAATGCTGGCAGACAATCATCTGACCCATAGGTGGCAGCCATCTCAAGCCAGAGGACGAGCGGACTCTAGCCGCCACGCATATAAAGGATTTAGAGTGAAAAACTTTGTTTTTACGGGTTAATTTATTTCTTCTGAACTATTTATAAAGGTCAGAGCTGCATTGCGTACATTGCATTAAAAATATATATATACACATGATGGACGGTCCGCCCACAGGCCCATGATATCAATTGTGAGAACACGTAAACCTTTACGTGTCGTGACCCTTCTCTGACAATACGTAACATTTCCCCACACTTACGAAGGTACACAGAAACAAATAAAATGGTCATAAAAAAATGAACAAGTGAATCATTTGTTTTTCTATCCCCCAAAAAGCACCTTCGAAAGTGAGCAGAAGGTTCATGGGCTCACATTCCAGTGGGAGGTTGACTCATCATCGTCATCAACCATCTGGGTTCTATAAAATGAGTACTACTTTGTCGTGTGATTTTGGACGAGAAGTGACGGGTACGTGGCATATTCACCAGGGTTGCCAGGAGAGATGAGTATCACCTGTTGCTCACGTGTGTCACCACGCCGAAGTGAGCGCTGGGCAGTGCTTGTCTTTGTCGGCCCTGAGTCAGTGGTGTGAATTGTACATTCTTATGGCAGGGGAGTCAATCTTTCCCCAAGATGCCCATCGTCAATGTCCTCTGAGGTAGTTGTCGGCCGAGTTGAACGTCACTTGGAATCTGAACCCGCAACCTCGTGAATAAAAAAAATAAAAAAATAATAATGCCGAGCAAAAATACGTTTTCCTTGTTCTTCTTGAAAGTAAAAAAGGCCCCAGGACAGTAACTGGTGTGCCAGATGATGAATTTATGACAAATATATGACGCATAAAGGTCACACCTTCACGCACTCGAGCAGTGATTGGCAACATTTCAGCAATGCATTAGACCTTCAGGGACATGTTCTTGTGCATTTTAAAGAAATGATGGTGGTGGTGATGGTGGTGATGGTGAGGGGTGGTGGTGATGGTGGTGGTGATGATGGTGGTGATGGTGGTGACAGTGGTGGTGGTGATGGTGAGGGGTGGTGGTGATGGTGGTGGTGGTGATGGTGGTGATGATGGTGGTGGTGATGGTGGTGGTGATGGTGGTGAAGGTGAGGGGTGGTGGTGATGATGGTGGTGGTGATGGTGATGACGGTGGTGGTGGCGGTGGTGATGGTGGTGGTGATGGTGGTGGTGATGATGGTGATGGTGGTGATGGTGAGGGGTGGTGGTGATGGTGGTAGTGATGGTGAGTGGTGGTGATGGTGGTGGTGATGATGGTGGTGGTGATGATGATGGTGGTGATGATGGTGGTGATGGTGGTGATGGTGGTGATGGTGGTGGGGATGGTGGTGGTGGTGATGGTAGTGATGGTGGTGGTGATGGTGGTAGATGATGGTGGTGGTGATGATGATGGTGGTGGTGGTGATGGTGATGATGGTAATGGTGGTGATGGTGGTGATGGTGAGGGGTGATGGTGATGATGGTGGTGATGGTGGTGGTGGTGGTGGTGATGGTGATGATGGTGGTGGTGATGGTGGTGATGGTGAGGGGTGGTGGTGATGGTGGTGATGGTGGTGGTGATGGTGATGATGGTGGTGATGGTGGTAGTGATGGTGAGGGGTAGTGATGGTGAGGGGTGGTGATGGTGGTGATGATGGTGGTGGTGATGGTGGTGGTGATGATGGTGGTGATGGTGGTGATGATGGTGATGATGGTGGTGATGGTGGTGATGGTGGTGATGGTGGTGATGGTGGTGGGGATGGTGGTGGTGGTGATGGTGGTGGTGATGGTGGTAGATTATGGTGGTGGTGGTGGTGATGATGGTGGTGGTGGTGATGGTGGTGATGGTGGTGATGGTGAGGGGTGGTGGTGATGGTGGTGATGGTGGTGGTGATGGTGATGATGGTGGTGATGGTGGTAGTGATGGTGAGGGGTAGTGATGGTGAGGGGTGGTGATGGTGGTGATGATGGTGGTGGTGATGGTGGTGGTGATGATGGTGATGGTGGTGATGGTGGTGATGATGGTGATGATGGTGATGGTGGTGATGGTGGTGATGATGGTGATGGTGGTGATGGTGGTGGGGATGGTGGTGGTGGTGATGGTGGTGGTGGTAGATTATGGTGGTGGTGGTGGTGATGATGGTGATGGTGGTGGTGATGGTGGTGATGGTGGTGATGGTGGTGGTGATGGTGGTGGCTGTTTTTTCCCATCTACTCAAAGCTGTCTTTAGGCACAAGTAGACTATACAATACTACCACTTGATTGCATTTTCCAACAACAGTATTTTAAGGGTGTTGTCACTATTATTATATATCAATTCACTTATTAGTTCATAAGTATTGAGATATGCTATGAATATATTAATATACATAGCATACTCGTTCTGAAATATGGACCACAAACTTTAGAGTAGTGGTGCTTCGAAAAGGAAAGCCAAACAAGAAAAGGAGGCAAGGGAGAGAGGCAGTTTTGCTTCAAAGTGTTCCACTCATTGCCAACTTCTTCAAAAACCCTCTGATAGTAATAATGATGAGAGCAGCTCCATTGTCAGCTGTGAGGGACGAACGAGCACTCGATCTGCTTCCAGTAACGTTGTCACTCCCCCAGAGACATCCTTTTGTAATGACAGAGCGCCACCGAGGAACGACGGACGAAGGGCTGCATAGGCACTGCCGTGGTATTCGTAGCCAATCGGAGCTAAGGGTTCCATCTGGGCCAAAGGTAATGGGCGGAGCCCGTGGGTGCGGACGGGAAGCGTCCAGGAGGTTCTAGGAGGTGCGTGGCTCGAGGCGGAGCCTCGCTCCACCGAGAGCGACGAAAGGAGAGGCATTAGGAGGACTCGGGCTCGGTGTGGGAACCTGGAGTCCAGGACTGCGTCTCCGCCACCTTGTCACGCCACCGGCCACGTGCAGCCCCTGCCGGCGACAGAGCCAACAGAGCCGCGCTGGGACGGCGGAGGACGAGGCAGCGCGCACATCGCGGCAGTGGAGTAAGAGTGAGACCATCCGGAGGGGGGGTGTGGAGCCGAGCAGTAGTTGTTAGTCAAAGAAAAGGCGCCAGTCTCAACCCGTCGTGGAAGTGCTTTATTTCACTTTGAAGTTGAACCCTCAACAGCTGATGGTGGTATACAAGAACCACCGCATTTCTACCTCGGGAATAGTTGGGCAGTTCACAAGAATCAAATGAGCAAGCAAGCCATTCCTGGTGCTATGAGGTCACTGACCCTGCACTTCCAGTGACATTAAGTCAGCGCTTCTTGAAAGAGCAGTCCCCTTCCAAAACCGCAGTGAAACATACCCAGCTTCAGTCCGAGATAGAGCGCTTAGTGGAACGACTAAAGTTTCAACAATGAACTTCTCAACTGTATATTGCCAAATGGGCAGCAGGTTTCTAGACAGTGGCTACTGCACTCACCCTCAACAGGTTGTGTGTCCACTGTTTTGCATTAAAACTGTTCTCCGGCAGGCTCGGCGGATTTAGTTAGGGGTTCCGTGGCTGGAAGCACTCTGAAAGAATAGGAGACCACAGAACACAGATCATGCACAGGTGTAATGACAGGGTGCTGCCTGCCAGCCAGCCAGGAGGGGTAATCATGGTGATGGGCACGTTATATAATAACCAACCAGAAGGGGGCGTGTCTGGGTTAAAGGTCAAAGCGGGGTCAGTCAGGAAGCTCCGGGAACTTGCTCGAAGGTTCTAGAAGGAGGGGGGGGGGCCTGGCCACGCCGGGGAGTGTATAGGGGGGACATAACCGAAGGTTCGGGCCTGTTGCGAAGACACAGGCGGGGATCGCCGGAAGCGACGCCTGCTACTGAAAATGGTGAAAAAGGAACTGAACGAACCCCCCGATTACCTCCTGTCAGGGAAAAAAAAGGCACGGCACGCATTTCTGTCCAGTTATCAATGTCCGTGTAACTGCTGCTGCTGCTGCTGTTGCTGCTGCTGCTGCTCACGACACCAAGATCTGTTGTGCCAGTGCAGTACAGGACGATACTTCCGCCCGTGCCGTTCGTGTGTGCGCAGGTCTCTTCACATTTTACTTCGACTTCAGCGGTTGTTCCTCAGGCGTGGCCAGCGATCCGGCACCGTAGCCCAGCGTCGCTTTATTGTTAAATCCAAGCTTGTCAATTTCCTCCAGCTCAATTTTGTGTGTAGACATTTTTCCCATAAGGCACACATTTTTCTCGAGCCGCTTGTTGTTCTGACTGCCTATATTCTTAGGTTTTTTCGGTAAAGTCACGTAGGCCCTGGCGGAGTAGCGCAGTTGGTAGCGCCCTCGCTTCCCATGCCAAAAGTCGCGGGATCGATCCCCGCGTCCTCCACAGGCGAAGTGATCTTTATTTTATTTTATTTTTTTATTTTTATTAATTTTGATGTTTTACCTACGTGACTTTACCGAAAAAACCTAAGAATATGAATCCTTGCAGTCACGAAAGCTTCAAATCTAGAAATTCTGACTGCCACCACCGCCGCCACCGCCACCGATTGGGTTGTGGATTACGACCTTGTCGAGCGGCTCCGTGACCTTGTCCTTGTTGTTCACCTTGTCGAGGTGAGGTGACCGGCGGTTTCGTATCCTCCGCATGCAGCACAGGCAGAGGAGCAGCGTGGCCAGCAGCAGCAGGAAGCCCAGCGCACCACTCACGGTGAACACCATTCTGTCTGCTGGCAGAGGGTCGGGCGGGAGAGCCGGTGTTTGTTTGGTGAGCATTTGCGATGTTAGTCATAGTCTGGGTGCCGAGTATCTGTGGAACTTGAGTCAAGTCTGAGGATGTTATCTGGTTATTCTCTTAGTCAACTTAATCAGTCAGACATTTGAGTACAACACTCTTGGTTATTAAATGTCAGTAGTGCAACTGGCCACCAAATTGCCCCAAATATAATCAGGTCAGCCACTTGTAATTGTTATCGGGTGAGCCAATATACATTTATAGAGCCAATGGCTCATTTTGGTCTTCCTCAAGTGCACTGTTGTCTCTAACGACATGATGAACGATCTTAGTTGACATCTTAATTCAGACCAGTCGATTTTCATCTCTTCATAGTCGGTCACGATTTGGCGTTTGGTACGCAGCAGTCAGAGTTACGGCCGCGCTCGGCGACTTTCGTCCACTGACATTCATCGTTGACCAATAAGTATTAAAAAATCTCTCTGTTGACGAATATTTGTGTCGCGAGTTTCATCGACAGCAGCAGCGCCGTGTAAATGCCTGACGGCGTATTAATATCGAGGTGAACATTACGCAGCGAGTTGACAAACACGGCACGCCCGCTCTGATGAGTGAAACTGCAATCTTTGTTCACAAGAGGAATACAACGATTATTGCTGCAGGCTTACAACAGAACAGGCATCTCATCATCATCATCATCGTGGTCATCGTTGTCGCGTACACTTACTAGGAAATTTGTGTTGTGTGTTATCACTCGTGCTATTCACATGAAACGTGACCAGCCTCGCAACTGCATTACAACGCAGCACGACTCAGATCCAAACATTTTGTGAGTCAAATATAGGCGGCGCTGACTAACGTGTGTAATTAGCATCAGACCTTTCTATATCATCCAGCGATGGTTCAATGAGCCGTGAGACTTTGTTTTCCAGGAGCGTCTTGTGTTGAAATCTGTGGCCAATTAATTTTTTTATGATTATTTTGCACGAGTGCAATAAAAAGGGCCCAGGACTATGCCCATGGTCAAATAAACATGCGATTGCAATGCATTCATAATCAACGTTTTTGAGTTTAGATCGCGTTATTTATAAATGTGTCGTAACCCTCCACCACCCGACACGGCCAATCAGTAAAAAAGTGTCACGTTGACAAAAGACAAATAGTTCACTGCTTTAGCCCACCGGTGTGTTGAAGCCACAACATTTACAATTTGAGGATGACGTTTCGCTGGTAATTAATCGGGCAATTCGCCAGAAAGCCTACGTGTTAAACTGATTGCAATGCAGCTTGAAAATCATTCGGTAGTTTTTGGTGACGTGGGAAAAAGTAACAAGTGCAGAGTTGTACCCTGCCGCTGTGCAGGGCATGACGGAGTGTCCCACATTCCGGTCCGTCTTTTCACGCTGAATAATCTTCTCCTTCACATTAAGTAATTGCACGGTGCAAAAGACGTTCAACATGCGTGCATGCTGCACACGCCCGATGGTTGGTAAACACACACAAGTGAACGATGAAACGAGGGAGAGTGCCGATTCAAATTTAGAGCCTTCTCTACACCACGCGGGACAAACACGCGCACACACAAAACAAGATCTGTAACTAATTTGATTGGCACGCTCTGCCCTATTGGGACGCATTCAGCAATCATCAGGTGCGTAACGTGTGCGTAAGACTGTAACATTATGGATGATTGTTGCCCAATAAGGAAAGGTGGACACTGGCAGGTCGTGAGTGAGGGAATTCAGTTTTGGGATCCTGATGCATATGTAATGTGAGAGTACATCCGGGTGGTTGATTGATCGCACCTTGTTACGATGATTGGCTCTACCGGTCCTGGCCCACAGCCAATGGGGGAGAAGTCTAGGGGCGTGGCCCTGACGTCATGGGAAGGTGACATCTGCAAGTAGATGATTGGCCCTGCTGGCTTTAGCCACAGCCAATGGGGGGACGAGTCAGGGGCGTGGTCCTGGGATACTACGATGGAGTCTGGAAGATTCCATGGAGGTTAACCAGGACTGGTGGAAAGGCACCACGTGACCCGGGTATTAAAAGGGGGGGAGACGGACAACACGTGGTCAGATCTGGAACGAACGGAGGGTGAGGCCACGCCGGAGCGGGGTCCAGGCTGCCACGTGGCCGCGCGAGTATCTCCCTCTCACGCCGTCTGTGAGCAGCGTGAAGGAGTAGGACAGGAGTGGAACCTATCTGAAGAGTGTTGTAAACGAAAGACAAATAAAGACCCCGATTCCAGAAGTCGCTTCCACGACCTTGATTACACATACGTAGTGGGTTGTATGGAGTCTTCTTAGGAGGCAACACGTATTTATTAAACGATTAACACAGAAGGTCCCCAACACGAAGGGGTAATGGCCCCCTTCTACCCAACAACCTAAGGAGGTACCACGGCCTCCGGGCTCACGTGCCCTCGCCACTGGGACCACCCACTCTCAGCCCTGCGGCTAGCGGGACCTAGGGGAGGCGGACCCGACCCAGCCAAGGTCCTCGGGTCTCGACCGCTGGTCCACTCAGACACGGCCCTGAGAAGGACGTCGGGTCCGGGAATCTTCAGGGTCCCAGCCTACTGACCGCTGGCCTCACTGAGCTCCGGCCCACTGGCTCAAAACTGCCAAGAGAGATTGGTACTGGCCAGTGCTCCATTTGAGTGCTGGGACACTGCGACCATCAGACGTAGTTGTACAAGAAGTCACTAAGTCTGTGGCAGACATGAAGAATTAAAAAAGCTATGGGTTTGCTTCTCACTGCTAAAGGTCCGTGCATGTGCACGCTCTCTTGTGCAAGATGACAAACAAGGCACAATTTGCATTCTCGTTCATCGTTAATGTTTTTTTATCTTTCCTTTTTTTTATAATTTGGGGGCGAATTGTGTCCCGCTTGTTGCATTAAGCGTCTCGACTTTCGGTTGAGAGAACGTGCGCAGGATGTTAAGCGATCGGCCGAACGTATTGGGGGGGGGGGGGGGGGGGGGGGGGGGGGGGACATGAATGGGGAAACTAATCTTCCAAACGGCGATGTGACAACCTGAACAGCGGTCAATAGACACCACTGCTCATCCCAGCATTTGCAGCCTTCAGTTGCTGCTATTAAGTTCTCTTTCCTCGGTTAAGGAGTCTCAAACGAATGCAATTGTTCCAAAGCTTGATTGATTGCTGTGGAAACACCATTAATGATACCTCAACACAAGAGCTGGCTAGCACCACCTGCCCGCACGCTCCTTTGAGGCTGCGAGTAAGCCTTCATTTGTTTTACCTTTCCCTGCCAGCAGACACGGGCAAAGGTGCGGCCGTGCAATGGCCTCCTTACGTCACTGCCGGCGGAAAGACGGCCACTACAGCAGCAAGCACGTTCGTCTTCACTTCCGCACGTACCGCGGCGCACCAAACTATCCACGATTGTGTGGGCATGCAAGGCTCCACGAGCATCGATTTGAAACATTAAATAAATGACATCGATGGGCTCTTAGCCCTTCAGAAAATTAAGAGCAGAAACTCGGGTATGGAGGCAACGATTGCGGCTGGGGAAACGACGACTTACCCTGGCAGGGCGAGGTGAGGCAATGGTCCTTCAGCAGGGTGCAATTTGTTCCTTCAAAGTTCTCCGAGCAGTGGCAGAAGTAGTCGCCCGTGGGGAGGTTCTCACACCGGGCCCCGTTCTGGCACGGGTTCGGGACGCAGACTTCCACGTGCAGCTGAGGACAAAAACAAAGACAAAGATCCCCCCCCCCCCCCCCGTATATGCTTAACAGACTGTTGGGGCAAGTGCTGTTAGCGAGCACCTATGAAGGCGATGATGGGCTGAGTCAAACAGCCATCTGGGATTTGAACTCGCAACCTTTCCGATTTGCGAGCCGCTCGCTCCGACCGCCGAGTCACCCGGCCACTAACCCAGATCTGTGCCTGATCCATCGCATTTTCGCAGACAGCGTGACGAAAAAAAAGTGGAAACAACATCACGGGTAGACAATTAATACGGACGAGACAAATTAATTAACAGGATAACTACTCGTGCATGCTTGCAACGGTGTTCAGAAGATAACCTAGAAAGTTGGGGATAGGGCATAATATATATATTTTTTTTAATCCAAATAAATAAAAATCATTCCAATATCAGTAAGAGAACTGAGCGTTTTTTTATGTATACATCAGAGCAGCACATTTTCCATATAAATTCAATGGCAGCAGCTGATTTCAACGAAAGTACAAAACCACTGGATGAGCATCAAAGCATTTTTGAAAGCCTCTTTAGAAAGAGGTGCACAATGTGGCCGTGTGAACTGTTGGCGTGTGTGCACACGCTCGAGTGCTGACATGGGCACGCACACACAGCAGAGCGGATGGAGGGCAGCCCACCGTGGGTCAAAGAATTTGGCCGAAAGTGAAAAATGTAAAAAAATAAAAAATCTGTTGATATGTAAACTCCTTTGTCAAGGCGCTCTGCTCCTCCCACCCAGTTTAAAAATAAGCCGCCAAGCTTAGCGGTGTCCATTGGAGCGCTGTCTGTCAGACAGCTGTTTCTTCACCTGAGGACGGTTACTTGCGCTGTGGCCGGAACGTCGTGAGAACTTTATTATATTATGGTTTATGTTTGTTATTTTATTATTTCCCTTCTACGTGACTTCACCAAAAGAACCAATAACATGAATCCCTGCAGTCACGAAAGCTTTAAATCGAAATAAAAAAATTAAACCTCAAGCAGATCAAACGTGCTCTCAAGGTTGGAGGTCATCACGGATACCAAGCGTCACACCTCGCCATCACCACTCTCCTCATGCTCAATGCAAAATTGAGACCCCTCATTAACAACTACAAATACAACCATTTTATTATGAACTACTTGAGAAATTAGAAGTTATCCGTCTTAAATTATACTTCTTATATTCTTAAAAATTATTCTACCCTACTCTTAATAATTCACGTTTATAATTCTTTCGGTTAACTGTTAATGCCCACTGTTCAGAGTGCCTTCATTGGCATTCCATGAGATTCATCGGGTTCTACTCCTGAACTCTTTTTGCACCGCAAGTAGTCAACCGCGCTCATCGGCGGTGCGGAGCATAACTCCAGTGGCTTTCTAATCTCTGATGGTTAACCAAAAGCCGCTGTGAGGATAACCGAAGTTCGCGTGATGGTCTATGCTCCTTAACAAGATCAGCAAGGTATTGTGGCTCATTTGTGGCAAGCACTTTGCGTGTAAAGACTGTACAGGTTGCGCTGCTGTGGATCTCCACAGCGTGATTGTTGGTCGTGCCGTGCGTTGTTCGCCGCGATGGTCCACGCTTCGCTACACGTGCCGGGAACTTCCTTCGGTCGGTTCCAGAAGAAGCCTCCGGCACGTGCGGCGAAACGTCGGACATCACGCCGAACAAAGCCCATGGCGCAGTCCAAACACACGTTGGACAGCTGTTCTCAGGGTTCGTCATCAACGCCAGAGCCCGGCGGACGCAAATCCACGGCATCTTTGGGATTCGCAGGGCTCGATGTGCGTGCAACACCGGTCTCGATGAAAAGCGACGCAGCCGCGGGCGCGCGGACGGAGATCACGTGGCAGCTCGCTTCGAGAACAAACGCGGCGCCTACTTGGCAGCTGTCGCCGGCAAAGCCGTCCGTGCAAACGCAGTAGTAGGAATCGACGGCGTCCCTGCACTGGCCGCCGTTGAGGCACGGGCTCGCAGCACACTTGTCCGCCTCCGTCTCGCAGCGTCTGCCCGTGTAGCCCGGCTTGCACTCGCAGCTGTAATCGTCCGTCAGGTCCTGCCAGAGTGGAACGACGTCGTACGTCGTCGACGCGTGAAATATCCCCGTTTTCGGTGTCGTATACTTTGCATTCGCTTCGTTTCGGCGGTGTTTCGCGATTGTGTTGAACCATCGCAAATGGAAACGTTTAATGGCAAAGTGCCGCAGTATTTAAAAAGAAAAATGAATTCTGCGTAAGTATCTCCATGAATGCACGTTTCAAATAAAAGGTACGCTTTCCGAATAACAGTGTCAACAAGAGAAATCAATACAAATAATGTATTTAAACTCTGCTTGTTTGGTTAAGGTTATGATTTGTGGTCTTCAACAAAAAGCAGTCCAAACAGACAAACAAATTTCGATAGAAAAAAAGACTAAAAAACAACTTGTTCTTAAACTGTGGACAAAGCCAACGCAACTCCAGACAACTTAAATATTAACAATGTTTTCATGTTATTTTTTTTACATAAACATTGAGTGTCTGGGGTGGCACGTACTCATTAATAAGGAAGCTAAATTCACGGGGCATTTACAAACGCTGTGAGCAGTAAGCTGCAATAGAAGTCGTTACTCTTAACCATTACCGGCGCCCGTAATAACAAGTGCATGTATAACTACTGAGATCAAGCCGCAGAGGCAACAACCCACAGCTTTTGATATGATATGCTCCCACAACAAATACAGTATAAGACTTGGATTGCAGTCTAAACACACGTCAAGTCTCATATCCTAAGGCATCGGCGCCCAGAAGACGATTCATTGTAAGTGAATGCACACGACGATGAGACAATGCAATGAAATGTCTTCAGAGGAAGTGTGTTTGTGGGTCGGCATTTACCTTGCATGCTCCTCCATTTAAGCACTTCCCCTCACAGTCATTGACAGCTGGTGAAATGAAAGAGAACAGATAGAAGATCGTTACTATGATTCCTAAAAATCTGTCTCTAGGCAGGCAATAGAGGGCACACGTGCATTAGGTGTGTTGCACATTTGCGATGCACTAAACATTGGAGACCTCGACATATCGATGTGTCGTCTGCGACTTGTTGTATGTGCATTGCTTAACCAATCAGTTACCAGTCATGAATAGCTTGAGAACCCATCATTCTCAAATTATGAATAGTCTCCAAACGTTCGTTATGAATGTGGGGTGATCAGTGTACAATAAAACATCTATTGGGCAGCATGAACAAATCAATCAATCGACCATATCGAGTCTCAAACCGGGTTCACCGTCGTTCAATATCCCCCCCCATTTGTCAAGGCACGTGTTTGTGGCTTGGAGATGTTGCGATGAGGTTATGGCCACAGGCACAGAATCCAGAGGCGAGTGTTTGTCAAGCGCAGGCCTTGAATGAGGCCACGGCTCGAACGGCCCAGTGTCGCCACGGCGTTGTTCACGGAGCACTCCAAAGGAAAGCCACCGCTCGCCGGCGGAGCAACCGCATGAACAACACAACACGCCGGTGCGCGCCGCCGGAGCGTGCACATTCACTGGTGGGACACACTTGGTGTTGGTGTGCAGTGTGCCGGCGACACAGGGAACACACCCAGGCTGATTCTGCAATCCTGCCAGGTGGCTTCTTGACACTGTGACCAACTGATGAATTGGACAGTTGCAAGCTTTAAATCCCCCTAAAGGATCCCAGTTTCTCTGTCATCATTCCGGGGCTGTTAAAAATGAGTACACCACTGCTCTGTGTGGGAGGGTGACAGTGCAGGCTGATTCTGCCACGGGACTTTTGACTGTCTTCCTGGGAATTGGTCGATTTATTTCCAAGTATTTTGTACGTGGGAGGAATTGGGAGTATCCGCAGCGTGTCAAGGAAAATAATCCCCACAGTTAGGTCAAGGACCTACTTTCGATTCTGCCTTGCACAGTCATCTATCAAAATGTTGAATTACATGCGTGTGTCACTACACCTGACAGACTAGAAACCCAGGATACAATCAGTTTGGACCAGACATATCAAGACTGGAGCGAACATTCGATGGGCTTAGAGCATTAAAATAAGATAGCGACTCCATTTAAAACTTATTAGTTTCATAATAGTAAACAATGAACCAGAGTTGCTATCTGCACACAAACATTATTATTGTAATATCTGCCAACTAATTGGTTTAATAATAGTAAACACTGAACCTGAGTTCTTAGCGAAAGTTTAAATAAAAATTACTTTACATTGCCGTGGTGAGGCCTCGTCCCGTGCAGAGCCCGAGGCCTCGCCTAGATTGCCCAGCCGGTGACACATTGCCAGGCTGGGGGCTGGGCCACTACCCACGCCCCCACTAACTTGTTCATTTAACTACTTTAAAGTTTATGGATGGGAAACGGAATAGCCTATACCCACCGCGGGACTTAGGGCGTGCTGCCTGGCAATTTTTTTTCGACGTTAACCCCACCGTTTGAGAGACAAATCCCTCGCAAGCGCGCATGCGCAGACAGACAGACGGACAGACAGACGGACAGACAAAAAAATACTTTTATAGGTTAGATAGGCAATACATTTGGAATGTTTGGTCAATGTTGATTCAACTGCTCAAACCACGTGACAAAAGTTGGCCTGAGGTTGCACGTTATACTAGGCAATTGGGTTGAAAGAATAGCATTGATTTCAGCGTCGATCGAAATGCACGTGTGTTTTTGTTTGACACCGATGATGCACGTGGGCGTGGAGGAGAGAGGTGAACCTACCAATGTCACAATTCTGTCTAGTCCACCCGGGCAGGCAACCGCAGTAGTAGCCTCCGAAAAGGTTCTTGCAGAAGCGCGCGTGAACGCAAGGGTTGTCATCGCACTCGTCCTGATCTGTGAAAAGGCCGACGCGCAGCCACCGCCAACGTCATCTTCAAGCACGCAAAGCGCTCACTGGGAAGGAAGGATTCCTTCGCACCTCCTTGGGATACGCAGGTGCGACAAGCTTTGATAGGCGGCATTATGAACTAATTTTATTTTTATCAGGTAAGGCCCTCTGAGTTACACAGCTCTTTTTCAGGAGCGGCCTGGCCACAAATGATAGCTCAACAAAGTGGCTATCGTGTGGTCATTTATAGCAGCCAGACACTCTAAAAACGCACGTTGATTTTAAATGTGAAAGGGGTCCACGCGACCATGGGGTAAACATACAAACTCCAAATATACACCAGCAGGCATCAGGGTTGGGATCGAACCCACAAACTCCTGTATACCAGGCGAGATAGTTAACATCTTGCGACCGTGGCATTAACTTTGCTGCAGCAAACATGTTGCAGGCTCCCCCCCCCCATCCGGGCACACGATGCAATTTTAACTTTCGCATTGTTCAAGCTGGCTGGCAGAGGGTCATACTCACAGTCGCAAAGTTGCGAGGCGAAAATATCTGCAAAGGGGTCAGCCCATAATCACCCACAGAGGGTCGACAAAGCAGGCAACTTGTTTTGGTGAATCAGCGGCGGCTGTTGATGAAGCGATTGGTCCCCACCATGTGAATGTGGAATTTATCCCGCAGGCTCCGGATCTCCAATGATGATAAGCCCCACCCCAATTTGTCTAGTTCACTGTCCTTCCCTCTGCACCTGTGATTAGCGAGGTTGATGCTGTAAGGTGCGAAATAAGTTCAACAGACATACAATGACATTGTTAGCGACGAGACACTTGGAGCTTTGAGCCTCATATTCTAGACGGTTCCATGAGCCTTGGGGCATTGGCACCGAACCTGAAGAATACCAACAGTGCCCCGGTCAGGCCTCCGGGAACCAAATTCATTGACGCTGAGCCTTCAGAATCCTCAAAGTGCCGACGACGATGTGAGCTCAGACTGGCGTAGAACTCACGGCACTGGACGTCACCCACCCAGGAGACAGGTGTGCCCCGTCCACTGTGGAGGGCACGTGCAGCTGAACCCGTTCACCAGGTTGAGACAGGTCCCTCCATGACCGCAAGGGCTCGACGCGCACTCGTCAATGTCTGTGGGCGAGAGAGAAAGGGACGGCTGTTCATGAACATTCAAAGCACTGCATCTTGGATTGCGATGATGAAATCAGTGGCACGACAAGGTAAAGGTGCGGTTCTAAGTGCCACGGCGGTGAGATGCTAACTCCTTCACCTGGTATCCAGCAGGGGGTTCACGCGTTGGATCCCAACCCTGACGCCTGCCGTGTATTTGGGGTCTACGTTTCGTTCTCCCCGTGGTCACGTGGATTCTTCTCAGGGTCCTCCGGTGTTTCCCCTCGACATTCATAAACGTGCGTTGAGAGTATTTCACTTGATAAGCCACCTCGTTGAGTTACCATTGGTGGCCCAGGTCACCTCTGAAACAGAGCTATCTAGCTTAGTGGGTCTTAGCTGGTATAACAAGAGAAGTTGTTTATAGTTTTAGTTTACATGCCCCCCTCTATGTGGCCAGACTCTCGCCATTGTGCCCCCCCCCCTTGCCTGTGCCGCTCGCCACCGAACCCCACCCCCCCAAGACGTCTGGCCATCGTTGAAGAAAAAGTCCCAATGGCCCTCGACAGGGACTCAATGGAGCTCTCCTGAGTGGGAGGCCCTTCCACAAAGCAGTGGTGTGAACAGGCAATTGCAGGCCTGCACCTTTTTCATGTTTACTTGTTACTAAAACAACCTGTTGTCATGTCAATTGTGATCAATCAGAGTTCTAACGATTGGCCCCGACTGAATAATGATTTGTCGCGATTTGTTTTAATTAAAATCCATCACGGTGAATGTAGCGGTTGTGCAGTGGCTGGATGGGTCACATAAACACATCATGTAGAGTGACACACAGGCCCGTATCATGAAACGTATCGGTGTGCCTCCGGGTGGCACGTAAACATTAACCCCAATCCCTCCCCTGCGTACTGAACCCCATAAAGATTTCACGAATTGTCACGATTCAGAATAACAGTTAAATGTTTTTTTAATACAAGATGAGACAATGTTTTGAAATGTCTCATCTTGTTCGCTCCATTAGCCTCCACATACCATCAGCTTCATTTGCTCGTGAGTTGCATCAAAAACAAAATAACAGCGAAATACACACGTCACTTCAGGCACACGCAGAGAGCTTAAGAACCACGTTAATCTACCAATCGACGCAATGTTGCACCATCTGAACGTGCGGCAGTGGGCTCAAGTGCCTTTGACAACTGGTTGGAAGTTTGGTTTAGGTTCCTCATTCACCATTAGCTCTGTCTGAACAGGCAGCAAAATGAATGAAACCAATTATAATTGGCCCCAGTGGTGAAATAAACATTGCGTGTGCGGCCTGATCACATCACCCAGCGTCGGTCCAGCGTGGCAGTGTGCACAAAGCCTGCAGGCGCAGAGCTCATCCTGACGCTTGCCCACAAACTCTCTCGGCGTGCTGCACCACCACTCACACACACAGTGCGCTAACCACTGCACCACCACTCACACACACAGTGCGCTAACCACCGCTCCCCCCCCCCCCACACACACAGTGCGCTAACCACTGCACCACCGCTCCCCACACACACACACAGTGCGCTAACCACTGCACCACCGCTCCCCACAAACACAGTGCGCTAACCACTGCACCACCGCTCCCCCCCCACACACAGTGCGCTAACCACTGCACCACCGCTCACACACACAGTGCGCTAACCACTGCACCACCACTCACACACACAGTGCGCTAACCACTGCACCCCCCCCCCACGCACAGTGCGCTAACCACTGCACCACCGCTCCCCACACACACACACAGTGTGCTAACCAGTGCACCACCGCTCCCCACACACACACAGTGTGCTAACCACTGCACCACCGCCCCCCCCTACACACACAGTGCGCTAACCAGTGCACCACCGCTCCCCACACACACAGTGTGCTAACCAGTGCACCACCGCTCCCCACACACACAGTGTGCTAACCAGTGCACCACCGCTCCCCACACACACAGTGCGCTAACCACTGCCCCACCGCTCCCCACACACACAGTGTGCTAACCAGTGCACCACCGCTCCCCACACACACAGTGTGCTAACCACTGCACCACCACTCCCCACTCACTCAAACACACACACAGTGCGCTAACCACTGCACCACCACTCCCCACTCACACACACACAGTGTGCTAACCACTGCACCACCACTCTCACACACACAGTGTGCTAACCACTGCACCACCACTCCCCACTCACTCAAACACACACACAGTGCGCTAACCACTGCACCACCACTCCCCACACACACACACACAGTGCGCTAACCACTGCACCACCGCCCCCCCCCACACACACAGTGCGCTAACCACTGCACCACCGCTCCCCACACACACAGTGCGCTAACCACTGCACCACCGCTCCCCCCCCCCACACACAGTGCGCTAACCACTGCACCACCGCTCACACACACAGTGCGCTAACCACTGCACCACCACTCACACACACAGTGCGCTAACCACTGCACCACCACTCACACACACAGTGCGCTAACCACTGCACCCCCCCCCCCCACGCACAGTGCGCTAACCACTGCACCACCGCTCCCCACACACACAC
>WFAB01002113.1:52500-57626 GCA_018977245.1 Lethenteron camtschaticum
ATCACACCTCAACATTCGTAGCCATGCGCAATTACACCTCTACATCACCCCCCCCTGTACAGCTCGCAGCCGTCCCCGGCTGCAAAAAAAATCAGAATAAAGGTGCATCCCTCACGAAAACCCCGTGTGTGTGTGCCTCGCGTAATTTTTTTAACAAGAACAGGAAAACCCCAACAGGAACAAGAAGAGGAAGAGAGAGAGAGAGAAAAAAAAATAACCCGACGCACCCTCCCCGGATAAATACCCCAAAACCAACATATATATACGCTCCGGACGCCACCTTTCCCATTGTCCGCAAGGCCCCCCAACGGCCGACCTCACAACACCCCTTCCCTTTTGTCCGCAAGGCCCCCCAACGGCCGACCTCACAAAAGTCTGCGCGTTTTGGCGCGCGTTCTCGCGGCGGGCCCGTCACAAGGGCCCGTCCCGGCACGCTCAGTGACGGTTGTAGACGGTCCGGGTGCAAGAGGGTCAGGCGTCGCTGCCGAGTGACCCCCGAACCCTCCGGGAGGGGTTGGTGGGCGTGGGCCCGTCACTCCTGTTTCCCCTGGGGACGGAACAGTTGGCGTCAGGTTAGGCGAGTGCAGCGACGACGGGGAGTCGGCGACACCCTCACACGTTTGGCCATGCGTGTGTGTGTGTGAACCACGGGGCGGCGTGACGAATGGTTTTAACCTTGAGGGGTGCACATACCACCGGCGCCTCCCCCATTTGACGCGAACACATTGCGGCCGCAAAACCTGCACGACCTCCACTGGCCCCCGCCACGGCCGTACCAATTTCGACGAGGTTGCCAGCGGCACCTGAGGACAGTGCAACCACGCCCTGTCCCCTGGTTTCCATTTGACCACCTGCACCCGCCCCAACCGAAGCCTCTCGTTCGCCTTCTGGCGGAGTTCGGAATTTTGCACGGCCGCTTCCCGCGCCTCAGACAATTTAGCGATGTTAAATTTAACGTGTTCGGACAAGTTAGACTTCGCTTGGGGCGCCGAGAGCTTCAGCTGGGTCGCCACAGGGGGGTGAACCTCGCGCCCATACATTAAAAAGAAAGGGGAAAATCCGGTGGCCGCATGGGGAGCCATTCTGTAGGCCTGCAACACACCGGCTATACGGAGGTCCCAATCCGTCTGGGATATCGAGACCTGCTGGGACAGCATGGACGTGATGGTCCGATGCAGCCGTTCCACCATCCCGTCAGTTTGTGGGTGATACGGAGAGGTCCGAACCTTCTCCGTACCCAAGAGGTCGCACACCTCACGTAGGAGTTTACCAGAAAAATTCCTACCCTGGTCAGTAAGCAGCCGTTCCGGAGCACCTTTGTCGAGGACATAGCCCTGGACAAAGGCCTCCGCGATGGCTGCTGCCGACTGGTTCGCCAGGGGCCAGGCCATAGGCCATCTCGTGAAGTATTCAACCCCCGTTAGTAAATACCTATTGCCCCTGGGCGTAGCGGGAAATGGGCCAAGTATGTCCAGAGCGACGAGCTCGTTAACCCGGGAAACTTTTATGGACTGCAGCGGAGGGTTGGACCCCCTCGCAGGCGGCTTCCTCTGCACGGATTGCGTGCATGACCCCAAGAGATCCCCCACGTCCTTTTCCATGCCCGGCCAGAAGAAATCCAGCTGGAGCGTGGCAAAGGTCTTGTGAACCCCCAAGTGCAGAAGCCGCTCATGAACAGCCCATACCACCTTACCCCTTAAAGCAGCAGGCACCACAAGCCGCTGGCGCCGGGTTTTTCCATCCCAGTGCATCAAAAGACCCTGGAACAACCCCCACGAGTCAACGTTTTCCACCCCCTGACCAGCCCCCCCGACGCGACGGCGCAAAGCGAGGAGGGAGGTGTCCTCCATTTGGAGGCGTCCCCATTCCACGACCGGCAACCCCAGCAACGAATCCCTCCCTTCTTGCTCGATAGGACCCGAAGCCGAAGGTGCATCGGCAGCGGCCACGAGGACCGAATCGGTGGTGACGTTCGGGGGCCTACAACGCCCCGAACCCAACAGGCACGCGCACTCCGAAGTGGGTGGCAATCGCGACAGGGCGTCAGCGTTCGTGTGGCGGACACCCTTACGATATGTGGTGACAAAGTCATAGTCTTGGAGAATCTCCAACCATCGAGACAACTGGCCCGATGGTTGTTGAACCCGCAGGGCGTATTGTAGGGCCGCATGATCCGTACGGACGGTGAACCGCCGACCGTACAGATACGGGCGGTACTGCTGAATGAAATAAACAATCGCCAATAATTCCCGACGGGTAACGCAGTACCGCTGTTCGGCTGGAGACAGTACCCGACTACCGTAAGCCACCACATGCTCTACGCCCCCAATGAGCTGGGACAGCACGCCCCCGATGCCCGTGTTACTTGCGTCTGTATCGAGCAAGAAGGGTTGTGAAAAATCCGGGTAATTCAACGGCGGAGCCCCCACCAAAGCATTCCGGAGGGCGCGAAAAGAAGCCTCCTCCTCCGGCCCCAATGAAACCTGACTCCCTTGGACGTCAAGGCATGCAATGGTTTCGCAATCGTAGCGAAGTCAGCCACAAATCGCCGATAATATGACGCGAACCCAATGAAACTCCTGACCTCTCCCACCGAGGTGGGAGTCGGCCAGGAGCTGACGCATTCCGTTTTGGCGGAATCAGTGGATATCCCGAGCGCCCAACAATGTGACCCAAATATCGCACCGATTCGCGGAGTAAATGGCACTTCTGTGGTTTAAATTTCAAATTGGCAGCCCGCATTTTGAGAAAAACAGCACGCAACCTCTGGAGGTGTTCCTCGAAGGATTTGCTAAAGACGATGACATCGTCTAAGTAAATCAAACACGAATCCCATTGCAAACCTGCCAAGACCAATTCCATTAACCGCTGAAAAGTTGCCGGCGCAGAATGTAAACCCATCGGCAAGCGGTTAAATTGGAAGAGACCTTGCGGTGTACGAAAAGCAGTCTTAGGTTTCGATTCGTCATCCAGAGGAAGCTGCCAGAATCCTGATAGCAAATCGAGGGTGGAAAAGAATCGCGCACCGGCCAAGGCGTCGAGCGACTCATCCATCCGAGGAAGCGGGTACGCATCTGCCACAGAGATTTTGTTGAGACGCCGAAAGTCGACACAAAATCTCAGTGAGCCGTCATGTTTTTTCACCAAAACGATCGGCGCGCCCCACGGGCTGTTGGAAGGGGAAATGATATCGGCGGCTAGCATGTCATCAACAGCCGATTTGACATGATCCTTTTCGGCGGGACTCAACCGAAAGGGATTTTGGCGGATTGGCGCGCTGTCACCCGTGTCAATATGGTGTCGCAGCAATTTAGTACAACCAATATCAAATTTGTGTTGACTAAAAACGTCAGCAAATTCGCTCAGGAGAACTCGCAGCTGCGCGCGCTGCGAGTCGGACAGGTCCACTGAACCCGCGCAAAGCGCATCCAGCCATCCGTCATCACAGTCCGAATGCGGTCGCGACGGAGGATCGGTGGATACCTGACCCACGAGTGGTTCCTCATAGGGTACCGGCGTTGCGTGTGCAAGCACGGTCCCTTGAGGAACCACGGCCGTTCGCGATCCCACATTAAGGACTGCAATGAAGGGGTCCCCATCCCCTCTCACCATGGTCTGAGCCGCGAGCAAATCGGGTCCATTTACCCCGGCCCGAGATGGTCCCAACAAGACCCCCCGATCCGCAACCCCTTCATTAAACGGCCGACGCAACCTAAGAGGGACGAGCATCTGAGCCCCCGGAGGTACGCGCACAGTTTTTGTCACGAGCGCCTGCACGGTGGCAAATGCCCGGCGCTCCGTGGTGGGGGAAGACAAAAATGTAACGCGTCGGCCCGATGGGAGCTCAATGCACCCCTGGTCAATCAGGATGCGGATGGGCATTTTGGCCAAGAAATCCGTCCCCAACAGGCACGGAACCGCGAGTGAGGAGGAAACCAAAACAGGCCCGGATAATTTAATGTCTCCAATGCAGATAGTGGCGCGGATTTGCCCAATAATGCCCAGCGAGCCCCCGTTAGCAGCATAGCATGGCACGTCAACAGGGAGCAAGGGACGACTTTGAACGGGAAGGATGTTATAAATCAAATCAGATATAATGGTCGCCGATGCCCCTGTGTCAATTAAAATCCGCACCTCTACCCCATCAATATGACCGACCACAACCGATGATCCCGCCGACGCAGCAACGACACGATGGGCGAGCTCCGACCACTGACCCGGTTGGAGCGCTCGCCGCATTATAGAACAATCGCGCGCGACGGACGGGGAATTTGGAGTCCTGTTTGGTTGAGCGCGTGAGTGTGTGTCGGATGTGTGCGTGGGCCAAACGTGTGAGGTGCCGCGACTCGCCGTATTTCTCTGCTGGAGCTTGGGAGGAGACGGCGTGGCGTCCTGACGAGGTGTCGCCCCGCGCTGACGGGGAGCCCGGCATCCTGACGCAACGTGGCCTTGCAGGCCACAGTTGTAGCAGCGTGTGAGCGCCCCCGATGTCCTGGGCTGCTCCTGGCGGCTCGGTCCATTCCGAGCCTGTGGTGCCGCCGCTCTCCATTCCCCTCGCCGCTCCACCCCGCAGACCTCCTCCGATGGGAGGGCGGTAGCCGCCATGGCATGGCTGGCCGCCCCCTTTGCCGCCTTTCGACGCAGGGACCGCAAGCCCCCGTGGATGTGGCGCGCGACCAGCAGGGACGACATCTCCGCGTCGTCCTGAGCCAGGACGTTGACGTCCAGCTCGTCAGCGAGTAGCAGCAGCTTCTCGGCCACCATGGCATCCACTCCTTCCTCGTCCATCCTTGGAAAGCAGCCTTCGCCAGAGCCAGGAGGGCCGTCCGGAAGGCCAGGGGTGACTCGTTGGCGCCCCGACTCCGATCGTGGAACAGCTGCCTGCAGTCTGAAGGCGGCCCATAGACGGCTGACAGCAGCTGCAACGCCAGGTGTAGAGTGGCGCGCTTTTCCCTCGGCGCCGAGGTGAGGGTAGCCAGGGCGTCGTTGTCCAGCATCGCTGGCAACGCGCGTAGGGCCTCGGCGTCCGACCAGTTCGCCATCTCTTGATGAGCGATGAACCGCCTCTTGAAGCCGCCCCAGTCTCCGTCCGCGCCCACGAATTCTTGAGAGGCGGCAGACGCTGC
>WFAB01002114.1:0-22500 GCA_018977245.1 Lethenteron camtschaticum
TGTTGTTGTTGTTGTTGGATGTTGTTGATGATGANTGATGTTGTTGTTGATGTTGTTGATGATGTTGTTGNNTGATGTTGNTATGTTGTTGTTGTTGTTGATGTTGTTGTTGTTGTTTGTTGTTGNTGTTGTTGTGTTGTTGTTGATTGTTGTTGGTTGTTTTGNTGATTGGTTGTTGTTGTTGTTGATGATGTTGTTGTTGTTGTTGTTGTTGTTGTTGTTGTTGTTGTTGATGTGTGATATGTTGTTGTTGTCTACTTTGTTGTTGTTGTTGACTTTGTTGTGTTGTTGTTGATGTTGTTGTTGTTGTTGCAGTCCTCCGTTAGTTCCGAGTCCCCGAGGAGGCCTGGTGACTGAAACAGACGCAGACAAATCCAGCAACCAGGTGGCACAGTCTGTGTCAGTGTGTCACACCGTGTGTGTGTGTCTGTGTGTCACTGTGTGTGTGTGTGGTGTGTGTGTGTGTCACTGTGTGTGTGTGTGTGTGTCAGTGTGTGTGTGTCAGTCTGTGTGTGTGTCACACCGTGTGTGTGTCAGTGTGTCTGTGTCTGTGTGTCAGTGTGTCAGTGTGTGTGTGTGTGTCAGTCTGTGTGTGTGTCACCGTGTCTGTGTGTGTCACCGTGTGTCACCGTGTCTGTGTGTCTGTGTCAGTGTGTGTGTGTGTCACTGTGTCTGTGTGTGTGTGTCACTGTGTATATCTGTGTGTGTCANTGTGTGTGTGTCTGTGTGTGTGTGTCACTGTGTGTGTGTGTGTGTCACTGTGTGTGTGTGTGTGTGTCACTGTGTGTGTGTGTGTGTGTGTGTCACTGTGTCTGTATGTGTGTGTCACTGTGTCTGTGTGTGTGTCTGTGTGTGTGTGTGTCTGTGTGTGTGTGTGTCTGTGTGTGTGTGTGTGTCACTGTGTCTGTGTGTGTGTCAGTGTGTGTGTGTGTCACTGTGTGTCAGTGTGTCTGTGTGTGTCACTGTGTGTGTGTGTGTGTGCAGTGTGTGTGTGTGCACTGTGTGTCAGTGTGTGTGTGTCAGTGTGTGTGTCACTGTGTGTGTCACCGTGTCTGTGTGTGTCACTGTGTGTGTCACCGTGTCTGTGTGTGTCACCGTGTCTGTGTGTGTCACTGTGTGTGTGTCAGTGTGTGTCACTGTGTGTGTCACCGTGTCTGTGTGTGTGTCACCGTGTCAGTGTGTGTGTGTCAGTGTGTTGTGTGTGTCTGTGTGTGTCACCGTGTCTGTGTGTGTGTGTCAGTGTGTCTGTGTGTGTCTGTGTGTGTCACNGTGTGTGTGTGTCACTGTCTGTGTGTGTCACTGTGTGTGTGTGTCAGTGTCTGTGTGTGTCAGTGTGTGTGTGTGTGNCTGTGTGTGTGTGTGTCAGTGTGTCTGTGTGTGTGTCTGTGTGTGTGTGTCAGTGTGTCTGTGTGTGTGTCTGTGTGTGTCACTGTGTGTGTGTCAGTGTGTCTGTGTGTGTCACCGTGTCTGTGTGTGTCACTGTGTCAGTGTGTGTGTGTGTCACCGTGTCTGTGTCAGTGTGTCAGTCTGTGTGTGTCACCGTGTCTGTGTGTGTCTGTGTGTGTGTGTCACCGTGTCTGTGTGTGTCAGTGTGTGTCACTGTGTGTGTGTCAGTGTGTCAGTGTGTGTGTGTCAGTGTGTCTGTGTGTCAGTGTGTGTGTGTGTGTCACCGTGTCTGTGTGTGTGTCTGTGTGTGTCAGTGTGTGTGTGTCAGTGTGTCAGTGTGTGTGTGTCANTGTGTGTGTGTGTGTCACCGTGTCTGTGTGTGTCACTGTGTGTGTGTCACTGTGTGTGTGTGTCATGTGTCTGTGTGTGTGTGTCACCGTGTCTGTGTGTGTGTCAGTGTGTGTGTGTGTCACTGTGTGTGTCAGTGTGTCTCACTGTGTGTGTGTGTGTCAGTGTGTGTGTGTGTCACCGTGTCTGTGTGTGTCACTGTGTGTGTGTGTCACTGTGTGTGTCACCGTGTCTGTGTGTGTCACTGTGTGTCACTGTGTGTGTGTGTCACCGTGTCAGTGTGTGTCACCGTGTGTGTGTCAGTGTGTCTGTGTGTGTGTGTCAGTGTGTGTGTGTGTCATCGTGTCTGTGTGTGTCAGTGTGTGTCACTGTGTCTGTGTGTGTGTGTCTGTGTCTCTGTGTCAGTGTGTGTGTGTCAGTGTGTCTGTGTGTGTCACTGTGTCTGTGTGTGTCTGTGTGTGTCACTGTGTGTGTGTGTCAGTGTGTCTCACTGTGTCAGTGTGTGTGTGTCAGTGTGTCTGTGTGTGTCACTGTGTCTGTGTGTGTCTGTGTGTGTCACNGTGTGTGTGTGTGTCACCGTGTCTGTGTGTGTCTGTGTCTGTGTGTGTCTGTGTGTGTCACTGTGTGTGTGTCCGTGTCTGTGTGTGTCTGTGTGTGTCACTGTGTGTGTGTGTGTCACTGTGTGTGTGTCAGTGTGTGTGTGTCANTGTGTGTGTGTCAGTGTGTGTGTCAGTGTGTGTGTGTGTCAGTGTGTCTGTGTGTGTCATGTGTGTGTGTGTGTCTCTGTGTGTCTCACTGTGTCTCATTCTGTGTTTTCCTACAAAAATGATTTTTAAAATTTCATTGTTCTGAGTTTTTTCTTAATTTTTGGTTGTTAGTAGTTTTATTTAGTTTTCTATAATTTAACTTGAGTCTTTTAGTTTTTGTTAGCTTTCTTTTTTTATTTTGAGTTTTTTAAATCTTTTGGTTATTTTTAGTTTTTTCGTGTTTTGTGGTTTATTTAGTTTTCTTAATTCTTTAGGTTTATTTTTATTTTTTAGTTTTATTTTAGGTGTTTTTTTTCTAAATTTTTTAGTTTTCTTTAGTTCNTTTTTGTTTTTTTGTAGTTTTCTATTTATTTTTTTAGATTTTTAGTTTTTTTTTTCTGTTTAGTTTTTTAATTGTTTTTTTAGTTTTCTTAAATAGTTTTAGTTATTTAAATATTAAAACATTTCTTCATTTTTTTATTTTTTTGTTTTATAGTTTATTTTGAGTTTTCTTATTTTTTTAGTTTTTTATTTGTTAGGTTTTATTTATTTATTTCTGTTTTCTTACTTTTTTTGTTTTTTTATTTTTTTCTTTCGTTTTTTATTTATTTATGAGACCTCTTTGCCGTAGCAAGACATACTAGTATGTTTTTACCCTTTTATCTGGCACCAAAACTGACACCTTTATACAAGGCAGGTCATGTTGCAAAACCACAACACAAGCAGTCGAAATGCAAACATAAAGAGACAACTCTGATGATGATGATAGCACTGTCCTTGAAATTGACCCCTTGTATAAAGGTGTCAGATTTGGTGCCAGATAAAAGGGTCAAAAGCTATTACTACTTTTTTCAGTTTTCTTTAATTAAACATTCATGTTTTTGGTTTTCAGAATTTAGTTATCTTTAAAATGTATTTTTCTTTTTTTCTGTTTAGTTATTTTATATTTTTAGTTATTTTTTTTTTTAAGTTATTTCTTTATTTTTATTTCTTTATTTTTTCTTTTATTAATTTTGTTACTATTTTTTGGTTATTTAAAAGTTTTTTTTAGTAAAATTAGCAATATTTTTTATTATTATTTTAGTTTTTTTTAGTTATTTTAGGTTTTTTTGTAGTATTTGTAGTTTTTTTTTAGTATTTTTTATTATTTTTCTGTAAGTTATTATTAATTATTTTAGCTTTTGTTTAGTTATTTTTATTTTTTGAGTTATTTTTTGTTATTTTTTAGTTACTTAAAGTTTATTTTGTTTTTTTAGTAAATTTTTTGTAATTTATTTAGTAATTATTTTTTAGTTTTTTTCTTTTAGTTTTTTAGTTATTTTAGTTTTTTTGTAGTTATTTTTAGGGGTTTTTTTTTAGTTTTTTCTTTAGTAATTTTTTTTAGTTATAATATGAATTTATTTATTTTTTTTAAATTTTGTATTTTTTTTAGTTTTCTTAGTTTTTTTANTTATTTTTTGTTTTTTTAAAGTTATTTTTTATTTTCTTTATTTTAGTTTTTTTGCAGTTATTTTTATTACATTTTTAANTTCTTTTAAGTTTTTTTAGTTGTTTTTTTTTTTTTTCTTTTNGTATTTCTTTGTTNTTTTTATGTTTTTTAGTTTTATTTGAGTTATTTTTAGTTTATTTTTTAAAGTTANTTTTAGTTTTTTTAGTTATTTAAAAAAAGTTTTTTTAGTTTTTTTCCTTTTTTTAGTTTTTTTAGNTTTTTTATTTGTTTTTATTTATTTAAATTTTTTTTTTATGTATTTTTAGTTATTTTTGTTATTTTTAGTTTTTTTTAGTTTTCTTAGTATTTAATTTTTTTTTNTTTTATTTTTTTTNTTTTTTTTAATTTTTAGTTATTTTTAATTTTTAAGTATTTTTNNTTGTATTTTTTTTAGTTTTTTTTCTTTTTTTAGTTTTAGTAGTTTTTTTTTAAGTTTTTGAAAGTTCTTTTTTAATTCTTTTATTTTTTTTNTTTTAGTTTTTTTTAGTTTTTTGTTTTTTTTTAAGAGTTTTTTTCTTTTAGTTATTTTTAGTTATTAAATATTTTATTTGAGTTTTTGTTGAGTTTTTTTTTTTTTCTTTTAGTAATTTTAAGTTTTTTTACTTTTTTTAGTTTTTTTAGTAGTTTTAAAGTTTTTTTAGTTTTTTCTTCTTAGTTATTTTTAGTCTTTTAGTTANTTTTAGTTTTTTTTATTTTAAGTTTTTTTTAGGTTTTTTTTGTAATTTTCTTTATTTTTTTCGTGTCTCTCTCTCACTCTCCCTTGTCTCTCTCCCCAGTCGGATGAGGACCGCGTGGAGCGCTCCGCGGAGATGGAGGCTCTGCTGAAGAAGAACCCGGAGTGGATCTGGGACTGGTCCAGCCGCCCAGAAAATGCCCCTCGCAAGTACGCAGAGAGACACAGAGAGACGCCACGCAGAGACACACGCACAGAGACACGCACAGAGAGAGACACGCACGAGAGAGAGAGACGCACGCACAGAGACACACGAGAGACACGGAGAGAGACACNGAGACACGGAGAGAGACACNAAGAAACACGCAGAGAGAGACGCAGAGAGAGACACGGAGAGAGAGAGACACGGAGAGAGAGACACGGAGACACACGGTGAGAGAGACACGGGGAGAGAGACACGGAGACACACGGTGAGAGAGACACGGAGAGAGAGACACGGGNAGAGAGAGACACGGGGAGAGAGACACGGGGTGANAGAGACACGGAGAGAGACACGGAGACACAGAGAGACACGGGGAGAGAGACACGGAGACACAGAGAGAGACACGGGAGAGAGAGACGGGGAGAGAGAGACACGGAGAGAGACACGGGGAGACACGGGAGAGAGAGACACGGAGACACACGGTGAGAGAGACCCTGACCTCTACCTCCTACCCCCCCCCTGTCCCCCACCTTGTACCTGTCCAGGAGTTGCGCTTCCAGCAGCGCCAGCAGCACCACCGCGTGCTGGCGCTGAGAGACACACAGAGACACACAGAGAGACACACGCAGAGACACACACAGAGACACACACAGAGAGACACACAGAGACGCAGAGACACACTGACTGTCCCCTGTCCCCTGTCCCCTGTCTCCCCACCTTGTACCTGTCTAGGGAGCTACGTTTCCAGCAGCGCCAGCAGCACCACCGCGTGNTGGCGCTGAGAGACACACAGAGACACACGCAGAGACACACACAGAGACACACACACAGAGAGACACACACAGAGACACAGAGACACCCTGAGTCCACCCCCCCTGTCCCCTGTCTCCCCACCTTGTACCTGTCTAGGGAGCTACGTTTCCAGCAGCGCCAGCAGCACCACCGCGTGTTGGCGCTGGAGACACAGACNGAGACACACAGAGAGACAGACACATACATAGACACACAGAGACACTGTGAGACACAGAGAGAGACNCAGACAGAGAGAAAGACAGTGACACAGAGAGAGNCACACAGACACNCNGAGAGACACACACAGACCAGACACCCTGTCCCCCGTCTGTCTCCCCACCTTGTACCTGTCGGGAGTGTTTCCAGCAGCGCCAGCANCACCANCGCGTGTTGGCGCTGGAGGCTCTGAGTGCGCGCTNGCGCGCCATGNAGCGCGACGGCCTCTTCTGCCTCCACTTCCTGTGCTTGTGTGCCAGCGTGTGTGACGCACGTGTGACTCGGTGGTCGCGTCTCTGTGTGTGGTCTGTGTGTGTGTCTGTGTCTCTGTGTGTGTGTCTCTGTGTGTGTGTGTGTGTGTGTGTGTGTCTCTGTGTGTCTCTCTGTGGTGTGNCTGTGTGTCTGTGTGTGTGTCTGTGTGTGTGTCTCTGTGTGTCTCTGTGTGTCTGTGTGTCTCTGTGTGTGTCTCTTCTCTACTTCTGTGTGTGTGCCAGCGTTGTGTGCGCCGTGTGTCGCATNGGTGCGGGTCTCTGTGTGTGTGTCTGTGTGTGTGNCTGTGTGTGTGTGTCTGTGTGTGTGTCTCTGTGTGTCTCTGTCTGTGTGTCTGTGNGACTGTGTGTGTGTGTCTCNGTGTGTGTGTGTGTGTGTCNGTGTGTTGTCTGTGTGTGTGTCTCTGTGTGCTCTGTGTGTGTGTGTGTGTGTGCTCTGTGTGTGTGTCTCTGTGTGTGTGTGTGTCTGTGTGTGTCTGTGTGTGTGTGTCTCTGTGTGTGTGTGTGTGTGTGTGNCTGTGTGTGTCTCTGTGTGTGTGTGTCTGTGTGTGTGTGTGTGTGTGTGTGTCTCTGTGTCTCTGTGTGTCTCTCTGTGTGTCTCTCTNTTCTGTGTGTCTCTCNGTGTCTCTGTGTGTGTGTGNCTCTGTGTGTCTGTGTGTCTCTGTCNGTGTGTGTCTGAGTGTGNCTCTGTGTGTCTGTGTGTGTGTGTCTCTTCTCTCCCACTTCCTGTCTGTTTCCAGCTGTGTGCGCCGTGTGTNGTNGGTNCGCGGTCTCTGTGTGTGTGTCTGTGTGTGTGTGTGTGTGTGTCTCTGTGTGTGTGTGTGTGTGTGTGTGTGTGACTGTCTCTCTGTGTGTGTGTGTGTCTGTGTGTGTGTGTGTGTGTGTGTCTGTGTGTGTCNGTGTGTGTGTGTGTCTGTGTGTGTCTGTGTGTGTGCTATGTGTCTCTGTGTGTGTGTCTCTGTGTGTGTGNGGTTCTCTTGNCTCTGTGTGATCTCTCTCTCTCTGTGTGTCTGTGTGTGTGTGCTCTGTGTGTGTCTCTCTCTCGTGTGTGTGTGTGTGTCTCTGTGNCTCTGTGATCTCTGNCTGTGTGTGTGTGTGTGTCTCTGGTGTGTCCCACTTCTNCCTGTGTGNTNCCAGCNTTCTCTGTGNTGCACGTGTGGCACTGGTGGGTGGTCTCTGTGTGTGTGTCTGTGTGTGTGNGTGTGTGTGCTGGTTGCTCATGTGTGNATGTGTGTCTCTGTGTGTGTGTGGTTCNCTGTGTGTGTGTGTGTGTCTGTGTGATGCTGTGTGGTGTCTCGTGTGTGTGTGTGTGTCNGTGTGGTGCNGTGTGTGTGNGTGTCTCTGTGTGGTGTCNGTGTGTGTGTGTGAGTGTGTGTGTGTGTGTGTGNCTCTGTGGTGTGTGTGTCTGTGNGTGTGTGTCTGTGTGTCTCTGTGTCTCTGGTGTNTGTGTCTCTGTGTCTCTCTCTCTGGTGTGTCTCTCTCTGTGGTGTGTTTGTGTGTCTGTGTGTGTGTCTCTGTGTGTGTGTGTTTGTGTGTGTCTCTGTGTGTGTCTGTGTGTGTGNCTCTGTGNCTCTCTCTGTGTGTGTGTCTCTCTGTCTGTGTCTCTGTGACTGNCTCTCTCTCTCTGTGTGTCTCTCTCTGTGTGTGTGTCTCTGTGTGTGTTTGTGTGTCTCTGGTGTGTGTCTCTGTGTGTGTGTGTGTGTGTCTCTGTGTGTGTGTGTGTGCTCTGTGTGGTGNCTCTGGTGTGCTCTGTGTGTGTGTGTCTCTGTGTGTGTCTGTGTGTGTGTTGTGTGTGTCTGTGTGTCTGTGTGTCTGCTGTGTGTGGGTGTGTGCTCTGTGTGTCTCTGTGTGTGTGTGTCTCTGTGTGTCTGTGTCTGTGTGTCNGTGTGTGTGTGNCTGTGTGTCTGTGTGGGTGTGTGTGTGTGTGTGTGTCTGTGTGTGTCTCTGTGTCTGNCTGTGNCTCTGTGCTCTCTCTCTCTGTGTGTGTCTGTGTGGTGTCTCTGTGTGTGTGAATCTCTGTGTGTGTGTGNCTCTGTGTGTGTGTGTGTGTGTGTGNCTCTGTGTGTGTCACTGTGTCCATGTGTGTGNGTCTGTGTGTGTGTCNGTGTGTGTGTCCACTTGTGTGTGTGTCTCTGTGTGTGTGTCTCTGTGTGTGTGTCTCTGTGTGTGTGTCTCTGTGTGTGTGTCTCTGTGTGTGTGTCTCTGTGTGTCTGTGTCTCTGTGTGTCTGTGTCTCTGTGTGATGTGTCTCNNTGTGTGTGTCTCTGTGTGTCTCGTGTGNCTCAGTCTGTTTCTCTCCATCTGTGTCTCTGTGNGTCTCTGTGTTGTGATGTCTCTCGTGTGTGTGTGTCTTGTGTGTGTGTGTTTGTGTGTGTCTCTGTGTGTGTGTGTGTGTCTCNGTGTGGTGTCTCTGTGTGTCTCTCNGTGTGTGTGTCTCTCTGTGTATGTGTTTGTGTGTCTCTGTGTGTGTGTCTCTGTGTGTGTGTTTGTGTGTGTGNGTCTGGTGTGTCNGTGTGTGNGTCTCTGTGTCTGTGTGTCTCTGTATCTTTGTGTGTGTGTCTGGTGNCTCNGTGTGTGTGTCTCTGTGTGTGTGTCTCGGTGGGTNCGGGGGGGGGGGCGGGGGGGGGGTCTCTGTGAGAGACTTTGGGGGAGTGTTGACTTTGTGTGTGTGTGTTGTCTATGNTGATGTGTGTGTTGNTGATGGTGNTGTGGTGTGTGTTGTCTTGTGTGGTGTGTTGTNGTGTGTGTTGCTATGGTGTGTGTGTGTGTTGNTATGTGTGNTGGTGTGTGTTGTATGTGTGTGTGTGTGTTGNTATGTGTNNTTTATNGTGTGATGTGTGNTTTATGTGTNATNGTTGNTATGGTGTTGGTGTGTGTTGTATGTGTTGTGNTGTGTTGTGTGNTGATGGTGTGTGGTTGCTATGGTGNTGTGGTGGTGTTGCTTTGGTTGGTGGTGGGTATGGTATATGGTGATGTGGTTGTATGGTGTGATGGTGGTTGTGGTGGTGATGGTGGTGGTTGCTTTGGTGTGTGTTGATGTTGTATGGTGATGATGGNGGTTGTATGGTGATGATGATGGTGGTGATGGTGGTGATGGTGGTTGCTATGGTGATGATGTTGATGCTTGCTATGGTGGTGATGATGGTGGTTGCTATGTGATGTTGATGGTTGNTATGATGATGGTTGCTAGAGATGATGTGTTGATGGTTGTATGATGGTTGNTACTGGTGATGATGTGATGGTTGCTATGGTGGTGATGTTNTGTGCTATGTGGTGTGTGGTGTTGCTATGGTGATGATGTTGATGGTTGCTATGGTGATGATGTTGATGGTTGCTATGGTGATGATGTGATGGTTGACTAGTGATGGTTGCTATGGTGATGATGTTGATGGTTGCTATGGTGATGGTTGCTATGGTGATGATGTTGATGGTTGCTATGGTGGTGATGCTGATGGTTGCTATGGTGGTGATGATGGTGGTTGCTTTGGTGATGATGTTGATGATTGCTATGGTGGTTGCTAGGTGATGAGGTTGCTATGGTGATGCTGTGTGATTCAGGATTCTGATTGGACGGAAACTGAGCGAGGAGCAGTCAGCAGCAGCAGCCTGTGAACACTCANCTGGTTGCCGGATATGCACACACACCCACTCACACACACCCCCACACACANCNACACACACACACTCANACACTCGCCTACACACCACTCACTCACCCACTCACCACCACTCCACACACTCACNCACGTCACCCACCACNCACTTCACCACTNACCACNCACACTGCACCACCACCCACCACCTAATCACCCACNCANCCACTCACNCACCACTCACCNCCCCACCACTCACCCATCCCCACNACACACTCACCCACCACCACCACTCACCNNCACACTCANCCACTCACTCACCACCCACCACTCACTCACCACTCACTGCACCCACCACTCACCACACACACTCACCCACTCACCACCACNCACNCACCACCACCCACTCACCCACTCACCCACCCACCCACCACCACCCACTCACNCACTCACTCACCACCACTCACTCACCCACTCACTCACCANCCACACCCANCCACCCACTCACCACCNANCTGGGGGACCCCACTCACCACCACCCCCTCACCCACTCACCACCACTCACTCACCCACTCACCCACTCACCACCACTCACCACCACCCCACACCACTCACCCACCACCACTCACACACACTACTCACTCAGCCACCCACCACTCACCCACTCACCTCACCACCACTCACNACNACNACTCACTCACCACCACTCACCACCCANTCACCCCCCTCACCCACTCACNCAGCCACCATCNACCACCANCCCACCCACCACCCACACTCACCACTCACCANCCACTCACTCACCACCACCCACCCACCACCACTCACCACTCACCCACCACCCACCACCANCCACCACCCACTCACATCACCCACCCACCCACTCACCCACCACTCACTCACCACCCACTCACCCACCCANCCACCACNCACCCACCCACCCACTCACTCACCCACTCACACCCCCNCCACCCACTCACTCACTCACCCACTCACTCACCACCACTCACATCACCCACCACCCACTCACCCACTCACCACCCTCACCCCCCACTCACTCACCACTCACTACCACCCCACTCACTCACCACCACTNACTCACCACCACTCACCACCACCACTCANCCANCCACCACCCACCANCCACCACTCANCACCCACCCACTCACCACACCACTCANCNACCACTCACTCACTACTCACNCACTCACCCACCCACTCACCCACCCACCCACTCACCCACTCACCCACTCACCCACTCACTCACCCACCACCCACTCACCCACCCACTCACCACCCACCCACTCACCCACCCACCACTCACTCACTCACCCACCCACTCANCCCCACCCAACCCACTCACCCACCCACTCACCCACTCACCACTCACCCACCCACTCAAACCCACTCACCCACCACTCACTCACCCACCACTCACCCACTCACTCACCCACTCANCCACTCACCCACTCACTCACCCACTCACCCCCACTCACNCACCANCCACTCACCTCCACCACTCANCCAGCCCAACTCACTCACCCACCCATCACACTCACCCACCACTCACCACTCACTCACCCACTCACCACCACCGCCTTCCTCAAACCTTCCTGCTGATTCAATGTGTGATGTTGATTCNAGNGAGCCATGNTGANGATGGGTTCACGGGANGGTGGTTGCTATGGTAATGCTGGCCGATGATGGTTGGATGGTGATGGTGGAACGANGGTTACCGTGGCATGCCGGTGGTGGCGGCGGTGACTGANGATAGTTATGGTAACGCTGATTTGCTGTTGCTNTGGTGACGTTGATTGCGGTTGCTANGGTAACCTATANTGCANGCGCTGCGTGNATTAAAGTGTGANTCACCACCAGAGGCGCCAGGTAACCCTGGGAGACGCGCAAGTGCTGTGNGAGAGACACAGACAAAGCTCCCCAGGTAGCCTCTAGCAGGGCTGTCAGGGGCAAGTGCTGAGACACAGACAAAGCCCCCCAGGTAGCCTCTAGCAGGGCTGTCAGGGGCAAGTGCTGAGACACAGACACAGCTCCCCAGGTAGCCTCTAGCAGGGCTGTAGGGCAAGTGCTGAGACACAGACNAAGCTCCCCCCGTAGCCTCCGCAGGGGCTGAGGGCAAGTGCTGAGACACAGACAAAGCTCCCCAGGTAGCCTCCAGCAGGCTGAGGGGCAAGTTGAGACACAGACAAAGCTCCCCAGGTAGCCTCAGCANGGCTGAGGGCAAGTGCGAGACACAGACAAAGTCCCCCAGGTAGCCTCATGCAGGGCTGCAGGGGCAAGTGCTGAGACACAGACAAAGCTCCCCCCCAGGTAGCCTCTAGCAGGCTGCAGGGCAAGTGCTGAGACACAGACAAAGNCTCNGGCCCAGGTAGCCTCTAGCAGGGTGCAGGGCAAGTGCTGAGACACAGACAAAGCTCCCCAGGTAGCCTCTAGCAGGGCTGTAGGGCAAGTGTGAGACTACAGACAAAGCTCCCCAGGTAGCCTCTAGCAGGGCTGTAGGGCAAGTGCTGAGACCAGACACAGCTCCCCAGGTAGCCTCTAGCAGGGCTGTAGGGCAAGTCTGAGACACGACAACGCTCCCCAGGTAGCCTCTAGCAGGTTGAGGGGGAAGTGCTAGACACACAAAGCTCCCCAGGTAGCCTCCAGCAGGGCTGTAGGGCAAGTGCTGAGACACAGACAAAGCTNCCCCAGGTAGCCTCCAGCAGGGCTGCAGGGGCAAGTGCTGAGACACAGACAAAGTTCCCCAGGTAGCCTCCAGCAGGGCTGGGGGCAGAGGCAAGTGCTGGGGACAGCAAAGCTCCCNGTGCCTCCAGGAGGGGCAAGTCTNCACCACAGCAGGGCTGCAGGGGCAAGTGCTGAGACACAGACAAAGCTCCCCAGGTAGCCTCCAGCAGGGCTGCAGGGCAAGTGCTGAGGGTAATGGGTACACAGACAAAGCTCCCCAGGTAGCCTCCAGCANGGCTGCAGGGAAGTGCGAGACACAGACAAAGCTCCCCAGGTAGCCTCCAGCAGGCTGCAGGGCAAGTGCTGAGACACAGACAAAGCTCCCCAGGTAGCCTCACAGGGCTGTAGGGCAATCAGAGACACACACAAAGTCCCCCAGTAGCCTCTAGCAGGGCTGAGGGGCAAGTGCTGAGACACAGACAAAGTCCCCCAGGTAGCCTCTAGCAGGCTGCAGGGAAGTGCTGAGACACAGACAAAGCTNCCCCAGGTAGCCTCCAGCAGGGCTGTAGGGCAAGTGCTGACACAGACAAAGCTNCCCCAGGTGCCTCAGCAGGCTGCAGGGCAAGTGCTGGACACAGACAAAGCTCCCCAGGTAGCCTCCAGCAGGGCTGCAGGGCAAGTGCGGACACAGACAAAGCTCCCCAGGTAGCCTCCAGCAGGGCTGCAGGGCAAGTGCGAGACACAGACAAAGCTCCCCAGGTAGCCTCCAGCAGGGCTGCAGGGCAAGTGCTGAGACACAGACAAAGCTCCCCAGGTAGCCTCCAGCAGGGCTGTAGGGCAAGTGCAGGGACACAGACAAAGCTCCCCAGGTAGCTCCAGCAGGCTGCAGGGCAAGTGCTGAGACACAGACAAAGCTCCCCAGGTCGCCTCCAGCAGGGCTGCAGGGCAAGTGCTGAGACACAGACAAAGCTCCCCAGGTAGCCTCCAGCAGGGCTGCAGGGCAAGTGCTGAGACTACAGACAAAGCTCCCCAGGTAGCCTCCAGCAGGGCTGCAGGGCAAGTGCTGAGCAGACAAAGCTCCCCCAGTAGCCTCGCAGGGCTGCAGGGCAAGTGCTGAGACACAGACAAAGCTCCCCAGGTAGCCTCCAGCAGGGCTGCAGGGCAAGTGCTGAGACACAGACAAGCTCCCCAGTAGCTCCAGCAGGGCTGGGGCAAGTGCTGAGACACAGACAAAGCTCCCCAGGTAGCCTCAGCAGGCTGCAGGGCAAGTGCTGAGACACAGACAAAGCTCCCCAGGTAGCCTCCAGCAGGCTGCAGGGCAAGTGCTGAGACACAGACAAAGCTCCCCAGGTAGCCTCCAGCAGGCTGTAGGGCAAGTGCTGAGACACAGACAAAGCTCCCCCAGGTAGCCTCCAGCAGGGCTGCAGGGGCAAGTGCTGAGACACAGACAAAGCTCCCCAGGTAGCCTCTAGCAGAGCTGCAGGGGCAGTGCTGAGACACAGACAAAGTCCCCCAGGTAGCCTCCAGCAGGGCTGCAGGGCAAGTGCTGAGACACAGACAAAGCCCCCAGGTAGCCTCCAGCAGGGCTGCAGGGCAAGTGCTGAGACACAGACAAAGCTCCCCAGGTAGCCTCTCGCAGGGCTGTAGGGGCAAGTAGCCGAGCCTCTACAGGGCTGTAGGCAAAGCTCCCCCAGGTAGCCTCTAGCAGGGCTGTAGGGCAAGTGCTAAGAGACACAAAGCTCCCCAGGTAGCCTCAGCAGGGCTGCAGNGACAAAGNCCAAGAGCTGAGACACAGACAAAGCTCCCCAGTAGCCTCCAGCAGGGCTGCAGGGCAAGTGCTGAGACACAGACAAGTCCCCAAGTAGCCTCCAGCAGGGCTACAGGGCAATTGCTGAGACAAGACAAAGTCCCCCAGGTAGCCTCCAGCAGGGCTGCAGGGCAATTGCTGAGACACAGACAAAGTCCCCCAGGTAGCCTCCAGCAGGGCTGAGGGGCAAGTGCTGAGACACAGACAAAGCTCCCCCAGGTAGCCTCCAGCAGGGCTGCAGGGCAAGTGCTGAGACACAGACAAAGCCCCCAGGTAGCCTCCAGCAGGGCTGCAGGGCAAGTGCGAGACACAGACAAAGCTCCCCAGGTAGCCTCTAGCAGGGTGCAGGGAAGTGCGAGACACAACAAAGCTCCCAGTAGCCTCAGCAGGGCTGCAGGGGCAAGTGCTGAGACACAGACAAAGCTCCCAGTAGCCTCCAGCAGGGCTAGGGGCAAGTGCGAGACACAAAGCTCCCCAGGTAGCCTCTAGCAGGGCTAGGGGCAAGTGCTGAGACACAGACAAAGTCCCCCAGGTAGCCTCCTGCAGGGCAAGTGCTGAGACACAGACAAAGTCCCCCAGGTAGCCTCTAGCAGGGCTGCAGGGCAAGTGCAGAGACACAGACAAAGGTCCCCAGGTAGCCTCTAGCAGGGCTGCAGGGCAAGTGCGAGACACAGACAAAGCTCCCCAGGTAGCTGCAGCAGGGCTAGGGGCAAGTGCGAGACACAGACAAAGCTCCCCAGGTAGCCTCCAGCAGGGCTGTAGGGCAAGTGCGAGACACAGACAAACTCCCCCAGGTAGCTCAGCAGGGCTGCAGGAGCAAGTGCAGAACAGACACAGTCCCCAGGTAGCCTCCAGAGGGCTGAGGGGCAAGTGCAGAGACACAGACAAAGTCCCCCAGGTAGCCTCCAGCAGGGCTGAGGGGCAAGTGCTGAGACACAGACAAAGCTCCCCAGGTAGCCTCTAGCAGGGCTGCAGGGCAAGTGCNGTGAGACACAGACAAAGGTCCCCAGGTAGCCTCTAGCAGGGCTGTAGAGGCAAGTGCGAGACACAGACAAAGTCCCCAGGTAGCCTCACAGGGCTGCAGGGCAAGTGCGAGACAGACAAAGCTCCCCAGGTAGCCTCTGCAGGGCTGTAGGGCAAGTGCGAGNACAGACAAAGCTCCCCAAGTAGCCTCAGCAGGGCTGTAGGGCAAGTGCTGAGACACAAAGTCCCCCAGGTAGCCTCTAGCAGGCTGCAGGGCAAGTGCAGAACAGACACAGTCCCCCAGGTAGCCTCCAAGGGCTGCAGGGCAAGTGCTGTTTGTAGACACAGACAAAGTCCCCCAGGTAGCCTCCCGCTGTAGGGGCAAGTGCTGAGACACAGACAAAGCTCCCCAGGTAGCCTCCAGCAGGGCTGAGGGGCAAGTGCAGAGACACACACAAAGCTCCCCCAGGTAGCCTCCAGCAGGGCTGCAGGGCAAGTGCTGAGACACAGACAAAGCTCCCCAGGTAGCCTCCAGCAGGGGCAAGTGCCGAGACACAGACAAAGCTCCCCAGGTAGCCTCCAGCAGGGCTGAGGGGCAATGCGAGNCACAGACAAAGATCCCCAGGTAGCCTCCAGCAGGGCAAGTGCGAGACACAGACAAAGCTCCCCCAAGTAGCCTCCAGCAGGGGCAAGTGCTGAGACACAGACAAAGCTCCCCAGGTAGCCTCAGCAGGGCTGAGGGGCAAGTGCGAGACACAGACAAAGCTCCCCAGGTAGCCTCAGCAGGGCTGCAGGGCAAGTGCTGAAACAGACAAAGCTCCCCAGGTAGCCTCCAGCAGGGCTGCAGGGGCAAGTGCTGAGACACAGACAAAGCTCCCCAGGTAGCCTCCAGCAGGGCTACAGGGCAAGTGCTGAGACACAGACAAAGTCCCCCAGGTAGCCTCAACAGGGCTGCAGGGCAAGTGCTTGAGACGACAGACAAAGCTCCCCAGGTAGCCTCTAGCAGGGCTGCAGGGCAAGTGCTGAGNCACAAAGTCCCCCAGGTAGCCTCAGCAGGCTGTAGGGCAAGTGCTGAGACACAGACAAAGTCCCCCAGGTAGCCTCTGCAGGGCTGCATGGCAAGTGCTGAGACACAGACAAAGGTCCCCAGGTAGCCTCTAGCAGGGCTGCAGGGGCAAGTGCTGGGACACAAAGATCCCCCAGGTAGCCTCTCGCAGGCTGTAGGGCAAGTGCTANTAGACACAAAGGTCCCCCAGGTAGCCTCNAGCAGGCTGTAGGGGCAAGTGCTGTTAGTAGTAGCCAGTAGACACAAAGATCCCCCAGAGATCTTTGTCTGTGTGTGTCTGTGTTGTGTGTGTGTTGTGTGTGTCTGTGATTTTGTGTATGTGTGTGATCTGTGTACGTGTGTGGTGTATGTGTGTGTTGTATATGTGTGTGATGTGCTGTGTGTATGTATGTGTGTGTTGTGTGTGTCTGTGTGTCAGTATGTCTGTGTGTATGTCTGTGTGTCGTGTGTGTGAGTGTGTATGTCTGTGTGTANGTGTGTCTATGTATGTGTGTTGTGTGTGTCTGTGTGTGTGTATGTGTCTGTGAGTGTGTCTCTGTGTCAGTGTGTCTGTGTGTGTGTCTGTGAGTGTGTCTCTGTGTCAGTGTGTGTGTATGTGTCTGTGAGTGTGTGTCTGTGTCAGTGTGTCTGTGTGTGTGTATGTGTCTGTGAGTGTGTCTCTGTGTCAGTGTGTGTGTGTGTGTGTCTNTGAGTGTGTCTCTGTGTCAGTGTGTCTGTGTGTGTGTCTGTGTGTCTCTGTGTCAGTGTGTCTGTGTGTGTGTATGTGTCTGTGAGTGTGTCTCTGTGTCAGTGTGTCTGTGTGTGTGTCTGTGAGTGTGTCTCTGTGTCAGTGTGTCTGTGTATGTGTCTGTGTGTCTCTGTGTCAGTGTGTCTGTGTGTGTGTCTGTGTATGTGAGTGTGTCTGTGTGTGTGTGATGACGACACCCAGAAGGGGGCGTGTCGGTGGGCGGAGCTTGGCCAGGCTCGCGAGTATAAAAGGAGGTCTCCCAGAGTGATGTTGGCTGTCTGCTGGAGTGGAACCAGTCCGAGTGACGTCCCTTCGACCCTCGCTCCTTGATCGGTCGTGGCGTTCGGCATCGTAGGTCACAGGCGGCGTGGTGTGTGTTGGCTGACAGACCCAGTTGTGTAGTCATCACCCCCTCGTCGCCGTGGTGGTGGTGGTGTAGTTTACCGTTGTTGTGTTTTGACGTTGACCTGCTGGGTTCGTGTAAAGCACGTGTAGCTTCCAAGTTCAAGTGTGTGCCTCCGTAGACACTTCACTACTGAGTGTAGACACACACACACGTGTACACACACACGTGTACACACACAGGTAGACACACACACAGGTAGAACACAGGTACACACACACACACGTGTACACACACACAGGTAGACACACACACAAGACATAGATCCCCGATTAGCCTTAACAGACTGTAGGGGCAAGTGCTGTTAGCAGCACCTATGAAGGCCGTGGAACGGACACGAGGGGGTGGTGGCCAGCACCACGCCCGACCGCCTTTGTCTCCCAAGTGGAAATGTTTACACACCGCACCAGGTACTCATTTGAGGCTGAGTTGACCTAGGGGAGGCCCGTGGTGGTGACACGGTTCAGATAATCGTCACTGGTGTTGGCCGTGAGCGGGAATCGAACCCGGGTCGCCAGTTCATAGCGCAGCGTAGCGCTAACCACTACACCACCGCTCCCCACACACACACACACTCGTGTACACACACACACGTGTACACACACACACAGGTACACACACACTCGTGTACACACACACGTGTACACACACACACACGTGTACACGCACACACACACGTGTACACACACACACAGGTAGACACACACACAGGTAGACACACACACAGGTGTAAACACACACACAGGTAGACACACACACACAGGTAGACACACACACACACAGGTACACACACACACACGTNTACACACACACACACCGCGTACACACACACACAGGTAACACCCACACACTGTACACACACACACAGGTACACACACACACAGGTACACACACACACACGTGTGCACACACACACACACACACACACACACACACAGTACACACACACACACGTACACACACACACACACGTGTACACACACACACACAGGTACACACACACACGTGTACACACACACACNTGTACACACACACACGACACACACACGTGTACACACACACAGGTAAACACACACAGGTAGACACACACACACGTGTACACACACACACACGTGTACACACACAGGTAGACACACACAGGTAGACACACACACACACGTGTACACACACACACTCGTGTACACACACAGGTAGACACACACACACACGTGTACACACACGCACACACACGTGTACACACAGGTACACACACTCACGTGTACACACACACGTGTACACACACATGTGTACACACACACACAGGTAGACACACACACACCAACAGGGAGGTGACCAGTTTATAAATACACGCGCACGAGTCGCACATTGCAGAAGAGGCGGCCGCGTCGTCATCGTGGTGGTGTCAGAGGAAGAGGCGACGTGGTGACACAGAGCAGACATCGTGATGACACAGGAGACGTCGTGGTGGTGACAGGAGGAGGCATTGTGGTGGTGGTGACAGACATCGNGACATCGTGATGACACAGGAGACATCGTGATGACACAGGAGACATCGTGATGACACAGGAGACATCGTGGTGACACAGGAGACTCGTGATGACACAGGAGACATCGTGGTGATGACAGTCGTGGTGGTGACAGGAGACATCGTGATGACACAGGAGACATCGTGATGACACAGGAGTCGTGGTGACACAGGAGACATCGTGATGACACAGGAGACATCGTGATGACACAGGAGACATTGTGACACAGGAGACATCGTGATGACACAGGAGACATCGTGATGACACAGGAGACATCGTGATGATACAGGAGACATCGTGATGACACAGGAGACATCGTGATGACCAGGAGACATCGTGATGACACAGGAGACATCGTGTGGTGACACAGGAGACATCGTGATGACACAGGAGACATCGTGATGACACAGGAGACATCGTGGTGACACAGGAGACATCGTGATGACACAGGAGACATCGTGATGACACAGGAGGCGTCGTGGTGAGACAGACATCGTGGTGTGACAGGAGACGTTGTGATGACACAGGAGGCATCGTGATGACACAGGAGACATCGTGATGACACAGGAGGCGTCGTGGTGAGACAGACATCGTGGTGGTGACAGACATCGTGATGACACAGGAGGCATCGTGATGACACAGGAGACATCGTGATGACACAGGAGACATCGTGATGACACAGGAGACATCGTGATGACACAGGAGACATCGTGGTGACACAGGAGACATCGTGATGACACAGGAGACATCGTGATGACACAGGAGACATCGTGGTGACACAGGAGACATCGTGATGACACAGGAGACATCGTGGTGGTGACACAGGAGGTGGAGGAGGGGTGGTGACACAGGAGGGGGAGGAGGGGGGGGAGGAGGGTGGGGGGGAGGGGAGGAGGAGGAGTGGGGGGAGGGGGGGAGGAGTGGGGGGAGGGGGGTGTTGCCCCAAACTCACATGAGGGGGGTGACGTCACGGGGGCTGTGATTTGTCTTAGCGTCTCATCAGCGTCATGATCAGCATCATCACATCGTCATCAGCACCATCATCATCAGCATCTCATGATCGGCATTTTCATCGTCAGATCATCATCAGCACCCTAGCATCATCATCATGACCACCATCATCGTGATCATCATCATCGTGATCATCATCATCACCATCATCACCATCATCATCACCATCAGCACCATCATTATCAGCATCATCATCATGATCGGCATTTTCATCGTCATGATCATCATCATCAGCACCCTTAGCATCATCATCATGACCACCATCACGTGATCATCATCATCGTGATCATCATCATCGTGATCATCATCATCACCATCATCATCAGATCACCACCANCAAAAGTGGCTTTGTCATTAAGTGTCTCATCAGCTGTGTTGATGAACGACCTTCAGATGTTCATGGGCAGGGACTGGCTTTGTCATTAAGTGTCTCATCAGCTGTGTTGATGAACGACCTTCAGATGTTCATGGCAGGGACTGGCTTTGTCATTAAGTGTCTCATCAGCTGTGCTGATGAACGACCTTCAGATGTTCATGGGCAGGGACTGGCTTTGTCATTAAGTGTCTCATCAGCTGTGTTGATGAACGACCTTCAGATGTTCATGGGCAGGACTGGCTTTGTCATTAAGTGTCTCATCAGCTGTGTTGATGAACGACCTTCAGATGTTCATGGGCAGGGGAACTGGCTTTGTCATTAAGTGTCTCATCAGCTGTGTGATGAACGACCTTCAGATGTTCATGGGCAGGTGACTGGCTTTGTCATTAAGTGTCTCATCAGCTGTGTTGATGAACGACCTTCAGATGTTCATGGGCAGGGACTGGCTTTGTCATTAAGTGTCTCATCAGCTGTGTTGATGAACGACCTTCAGATGTTCATGGCAGGGACTGGCTTTGTCATTAAGTGTCTCATCAGCTGTGTTGATGAACGACCTTCAGATGTTCATGGCANGGGACTGGCTTTGTCATTAAGTGTCTCATCAGCAGTGCTGATGAACGACCTTCAGATGTTCATGGGCAGGGACTGGCTTTGTCATTAAGTGTCTCATCAGCTGTGTTGATGAACGACCTTCAGATGTTCATGGGCAGGGACTGGCTTGTCATTAAGTGTCTCATCAGCTGTGTTGATGAACGACCTTCAGATGTTCATGGCAGGGACTGGCTTTGTCATTAAGTGTCTCATCAGCAGTGCTGATGAACGACCTTCAGATGTTCATGGCAGGGACTGGCTTTGTCATTAAGTGTCTCATCAGCAGTGCTGATGAACGACCTTCAGATGTTCATGGCAGGGACTGCTTTGTCATTAAGTGTCTCATCAGCTGTGTTGATGAACGACCTTCAGATGTTCATGGGCAGGGACTGGCTTTGTCATTAAGTGTCTCATCAGCTGTGCTGATGAACGACCTTCAGATGTTCATGGCAGGGGACTGGCTTTGTCATTAAGTGTCTCATCAGCTGTGTTGATGAACGACCTTCAGATGTTCATGGCAGGGAACTGGCTTTGTCACTAAGTGTCTCATCAGCTGTGCTGGTGAACGACCTTCAGATGTTCATGGGCAGGGACTGGCTTTGTCATTAAGTGTCTCATCAGCAGTGTTGATGAACGACCTTCAGATGTTCATGGGCAGGTGACTGGCTTTGTCACTAAGTGTCTCATCAGCTGTGTTGATGAATGACCTTCAGATGTTCATGGCAGGAACTGGCTTTGTCATAAGTGTCTCATCAGCAGTGTTGATGAACGACCTTCAGATGTTCATGGGCAGGGGAACTGGCTTTGTCACTAAGTGTCTCATCAGCTGTGTTGATGAACGACCTTCAGATGTTCATGGGCAGGGACTGGCTTTGTCACTAAGTGTCTCATCAGCAGTGCTGGTGAACGACCTTCAGATGTTCATGGGCAGGGACTGGCTTTGTCACGAAGTGTCTCATCAGCGGTGTCAGCCTGTCTCTAGCGGCGCTGGTGAATAACCTTCTTACACCTGGTTACTAATACAAATTATTTAGTTTTAATTTGGGTCTCTGTAAGCCTCTGTGTATCTCTACGAGTCTCTGTGGGTCTCTATGGTTCTATATGATTATATGGGTCTCTGTAGGTCTCTGTAGGGTTTTGTGGGTCTCTATATGCCTCTGTGGGTTTCTGTGGGTCTCTATGGTTCTATATGATTATATGGGTCTCTGTAGGTCTCTGTAGGGTTTTGTGGGTCTCTATATGCCTCTGTGGGTTTCTGTGGGTCTCTATGGTTCTATATGAGTCTCTGGGTCTCTGTGTGTCTCTATGGTTATATGAGTCTCTGGATCTCTGTGGGTTCTGTGGGTCTCTATGGTTCTATATGGTCTCTGGGTCTCTGGTTCTATATGAGTCTCTGTGGGTCTCTGTGGGTCTCTATGGTTCTATACGAGTCTCTGGTCTCTGTGGGCCTCTATGGTTCTATATGATCATGAGTCTCTGGATCTCTGTGGGTTTCTGTGGGTCTCTATGGTTATATATGAGTCTCTGGGTCTCTGTGTGTCTCTGTGGGTTTCTGAGTCTCTGGGTCTCTGTGGGTCTCTGTGGGTCTCTGTGGTTCTACACGAGTCTCTGGATCTCTGTGGGTCTCTATGGTTC
>WFAB01002114.1:25000-50000 GCA_018977245.1 Lethenteron camtschaticum
AGGGGGGGGGTGTAGCGGGAAAGGGGGGGTGGTGTAGCGGGAGAGGGGGGGGTGTAGCGGAGAGAGGGGGGTGTGTAGCGGAGAGGGGGGGTGGTGTAGCGGGAGAGGGGGGGGGGTGTAGCGGGAGAGAGGGGGGTGGTGTAGCGGAGAGGGGGGGTGGTGTAGCGGGAGAGAGGGGGGGTGTAGCGGGAAANGGGGGGTGGTGTAGCGGGAGAGGGGGGGGTGTAGCGGGAGAGGGGGGTGGTGTAGCGGGAGANGGGGGGTGGTGTAGCGGGAGAGGGGGGGTGTAGCGGGAGAGAGGGGGGGGGGTGGTGTAGCGGGAGAGGGGGGTGGTGTAGCGGGAGAGGGGGGGGTGTAGCGGGAGAGAGGGGGGTGGTGTAGCGGAGAGAGGGGGGGTGGTGTAGCGGGAGAGGGGGGGTAGTGTAGCGGGAGACTCGCTCCCAGACTTTCCCCGTCCGTCTCCCGTGCCGTGTATCTCCCGTCCCCCGTCACCATCCCGTCTTCCCCCCCCCCCTCCTCGCCTTCCAGTTAGTGACGAGACTCCGGCGCGCACGACGCTGCCATGGCGGCCGCTTCCTACCGAACGCGACTACGCAACTTCTACTCGTAACAACGACCCCGGCCCCCCGTGACCCCCGCCCCGTGACCCCCCACCCCCCGTGACCCCCACCCCTCCCCCGTGACCCACCCACCCACCCCCCCAACAAGATAAATACGACGATCGGACGATGCGTTTTTGGAAGCCAAATGCCTGAGAACAACAGCTGAACTTCCGTCTGTTTGAGAGACACGCTAGCGGCGTGGCCCCACTCACCGCTACCGTTGCCGTAACATCGCGTGGACGTCGATGCATCTCTTATTTTTATTTGTATTTCACTCCGTATTTTCCTTCGTTAGAGTTCACCCTAAGATCGCTAATAAACCAGAGTCGAGAAATATAAAATAATACATCCAGACGACTTAAATTAGGCACAATACGGTGGAGACCTGGTATTTACACAGCTCCGGTCGGTGACTACGATTGGTAGTTCGAGAGGTGAGTGTCTTAGTGTCTTAGTGTTAGTGTGTTAGTGTCTTAGTGTGTGTCTTAGTGTCTTAGTGTGTTTCTTAGTGTGTCTTAGTGTGTTTCTTAGTGTGTGTCTTAGTGTGTGTTAGTGTGTGTGTGTCAGTGTGTGTGAGTGTATTAGTGTCTTAGTGTGTGTGTTAGTGTCTTAGTGTGTGTCTTAGTGTGTGTGTCTTAGTGCGTGTATTAGTGTCTTAGTGTGTGTCTTAGTGTGTGTTAGTGTGTGTGTGTCAGTGTGTGTGAGTGTATTAGTGTCTAGTGTGTGTCTTAGTGTGTGTTAGTGTCTTAGTGTGTGTGTATTAGTGTGTGTCTTAGTGTGTGTATCTTAGTGTGTGTGTCTTAGTGTGTGTGTCTTTGTGTGTGTGAGTGTATTAGTGCCTTAGTGTGTGTGTATTAGTGTGTGTCTTAGTGTGTGTTAGTGTGTCAGTGTGTGTGAGTGTATTAGTGTCTTAGTGTGTGTGTTAGTGTGTGTGTGTCTTAGTGTGTGTTAGTGTCTTAGTGTGTGTGTATTAGTGTGTGTATCTTAGTGTGTGTGTCTTAGTGTGTGTCTTTGTGTGTGTGAGTGTATTAGTGTCTTAGTGTGTGTGTAGTGTGTGTGTGTCTTAGTGTGTGTTAGTGTGTCAGTGTGTGTGAGTGTATTAGTGTCTTAGTGTGTGTGTTAGTGTGTGTGTGTCTTAGTGTGTGTTAGTGTCTTAGTGTGTGTGTATTAGTGTGTGTCTTAGTGTGTGTATCTTAGTGTGTGTGTCTTAGTGTGTGTGTCTTTGTGTGTGTGAGTGTATTAGTGTCTTAGTGTGTGTGTATTAGTGTGTGTCTTAGTGTATCTTAGTGTGTGTATCTTAGTGTGTGTGTCTTAGTGTGTGTGAGTGTATTAGTGTCTTAGTGTGTGTGTTAGTGTCTTAGTGTGTGTGTATCTTAGTGTGTGTGTCTTAGTGTGTGTGTGAGTGTATTAGTGTCTTACTGTGTGTCTGTGTGGGAGCGGTGGTGCAGCGGTTAGCGCTACGCTGCGCTACGAACCGGCGCCCCGGGTTCGATTCCCGCTCACGGCCAACACCGAACCGGTCCCTGCTCTCCCCTAGGTCGACTCAGCCTCAAATGAGTACCTGTGTAGCGGTGTGTAGTAAACATCTGGGGAGACAAAGGCGGCGGGCGTGGTGGTGCTGGCCACACCANCCCCTCGTGTTTAGCCACAGTGCCGGTAGCCTTCATAGACGCTGCTGCTGGCTACAGCACTTGCCCCAACAGTCTGCGTGTGTACGTGTTTAGGCGTGTGTGTATGTGTGTGTATGTGTGTGTATGTATGTGTATGTGTGTGTATGGTGCATATGAAATTAACAGCATCGGCTAAAGCGCGTGGCTAAGACACGCGGAAACGGTCACAAGAACACGGGGTAGTTAAAATTACACGCACACACGGAGACGTCACACACTCACGTGACACGCACTCAGATACTCGCTCACTCGCTCACACGCTCACTCACTCGCACACACACTCACTCACCCACTCACTGACTCACCGCTCACTCACTCACACACCGCTCACTCACCCACTCACTCACTCACTCACACACACTCACCGCTCACACACACACACTCACTCACTCACTCACCCACTCACTCACTCACACACCGCTCACACGCTCACTCACTCACATACTCACGCACTCACACACTCACAACTCACTCGCTCACTCGCTCACTCACCCACTCACTCACCACACACTCACTGTAACGCGCACTCCGCACGCTCCGCACGGCGTCACCTGAAATGATCCGAACGCAACTTCATGCCCCCTGAATCTCCCCCCACCCCCCCCGGTCGCAGCCTGGAGGAGCTCGCTGGCGACTGCGACCCACCGCCGGCACCACCGCCGGCACCAACTAACGCCAACGCGGCCGGCACGACCGCCGCCAGCAGACCACCACGGTGCCAACGCCAAAACACCGGCGCCAAACCACCTCGGTGCCGACAACGGCAACACCGCCGGCTAGACCGCTGCCAGCAGACCGCCGCGTTGCCAATGGCGGCAACGCCGCCGGCAAGACCGACCGCTGCCGCCAAACTGCCGTGTTCCTGGAGTTTCGTGTCCTACAGAATGAGGTAGACTTGGGGATGGGTGGGGGGTAAGGGAGGTTGGGGGCAGACCCCCCCTNCCCCCCCCCTGTGTGTGTGGAGGTGGGGGGGATTGTTTAAATCTAAAGAGTCCAGCGATAACCACCCAGAGCTGCCCTGGCTTCTACGCGACACGGCCAGTTAAACGAGACGACTACAACTACGACGACCACGACCACCACCACCATCACCACGACGACCACCACCACCACCACGAGCTACTTTGTTGCTACGTTGCCGCTACGTCGCTGCTAAGGGAGCTACGGAGACTCACCGGCTACAGTATATCGGTCCTTCCCGTCGTCGCAAAAATCACAACGACAAAACCACCGCTACGACCAACGAACGAAATCAACACCCCCCTCCCCGCCGCCCCCCCCCCCCCAGATGCGCTACGCCCGCTCGTCCGCCCGCTCGCCCGCTCGTCCGTCCGNCCGCCCGCTCGCCGCTCGTCCGCCGCCGCTCGCCCGCCCGCCACCGCTCAGATCCAAACGGCTGTGCGGGAATCAACCAAACGCCGGGGGGAGATGCCGCAGACTTCACGCCACGCCGCCTACACACCACCACCACCACCACACTCCTCCACCGCCACCACCGCAGGCCTACACCACCACCAGCACCAGCTCCCTCCTCCACCGCTGCCGCCGCTAGGGCCCATCTGGACACTCTCTAGGCGAAGATATTTCTCGGTGGGGAGGGGGTGGTGGGTGGGGGGTGTCCCGGTATCGGGCCTACGGTAGGCCTGGCGTAGAGCCTACCGTAGGGTCTACTGGCTACCGAAGGGTCTACCACCGCAAGTCCTACCGTAGGTCCTACCGTAGGCCCTACCGTAGGTCCTACCGTAGGCTCACCTGCCTACCGTAGCCCCTACCGCCTAACCTCGGGCCTACCGTAGGCTGTAATGCCTGCCGTAGGGTCTACCATGGTAAGGCCTACCGTAGCCCCTACCGCCTAACCCAGGCCTATCGTAGGCTCTACTGCCTACCGTAGGGTCTACCACCGTAAGTCCTACCGTAGGTCCTACCGCCTAACCTAGGGCCTACCGTAGGCTCTACTGCCTAGCGTAGGTCTACCACCGCAAGTCCTACCGTAGGTCCTACCGTAGGATCACCTGCCTACCGTAAGGCTATACCTTCTAGCGTAGGGTCTACCACGGTGAGGCCTACCGTAGGCCCTACCGCCTACCGTAGGCCTACCGCCTACCGTGAACGAAACGCAGGGGGTGGTGGTGGTGCGGGAGGAGAAAATAAAATAAAAACACAAAACTGCGAGGCGGATCGACCCGTTTCTTCCGTTCCGCAACAGACAAACAAATTAACCGTTTTCTTCCCGTCGCTCTTTCTCCTTCGACTCTACGGGGCGCGGAGGCGACGGGCGGAGACCCACGACAAAATAAATACCGTCCGTATAACGAGGCCGCCAAAACACACCCCCACGCGGACGACGCCGGCAAAGTCGTCGTAGTTAATAAAATAAAAACGTCGCCGGGTAACGGTGACGACGCCGACCCCGGCGACGAGAAATGAGTAGTTAATAAAAAAACTAAAACGCCGCCGTGGGGTAGCGGTAACAACGCCCGCCAGCGACGGCAAAGTAGTAGTGAATAAAAAAACAAAAACGCCGTCGGTAACGGCGACGATAAAGTAGTAGCTTATAAAAAAAGTAACATCGCGGTTACGACTGCCGGCGGTGGTCTCGCCGACAACGAAAATTGGGCGCTTTCAAACGAGATACTTTCCGTCGCAAACCGCGGAGGGAGGAGGATGGAAAGAAAGAGAACACAAATGCCGTGTCTGTTCCGACGACGAAAAACCGCGACACGGCGGACGGGTGGGCGGTCGACTTGAGATCGAGACATTCCCAAGCCCTCGGGCAACCTACAAAAACTATGAAAGCTATTTCACAAGAACACCACTACAAATAAACACATCTACACCACGTTGGTACCACCACCACCGTCACCGCCGCCCCATCTCTCCCTCCCTACTCCACGCCAGCTTTCCCCGCTGCGTGTAGGTCTATCGCCTGCTGCTGCTGCTGATGATGCTTCTGCTTCTGCGACGAGGACGTGACGGCTACGTGCGGCAACCGGGAGCCGGCACCGCCGACGCGCCCCGGGGTACCGGCTCCTCCTCTGCCGCCGGCGCCGGTACCGCCCCAAAACTTCTCATCGGCCGTTGTCGTCGCTGCACCACTGCCCACTCCACCTCCTCCTCCGCCGCCTTTTCCTTTCCTGGTGCTCTCAGCGCCGGCGCCGCCGGACTTGACGACGCAGAGGTTGAGCGCCGTCTCCCCGCCAGGAAGCCGTGGGGGCTGAGGCTGGGCACGAGCGCCAGCGCCGACGACGACGCCGAGGATGTGCCGCCACCGCCAGGAGGCCAGGCGCCAGCGGCCCACCACCACCCTCCGACGACGACGACGCCGAGGCCACCGCGACCGCGGCCGCCACGGCGTCGGCTAGCGGCGTCGCCTCGTCGAAGCCGGCGCCCTCGCCGCCGCCGCCGCCTCCGCCCCGAACGGGCTCTGGTAGGTGCGGTAGCAGTGCCAGTTGCTGGTGTGGTTCTGCACGTGCCACGAGAGGCTGGCGCTGGACGGGAAGCGCTTGCGGCAGAACTTGCAGGTGAAGAGCGACACGCCGATGTGGATGAGCGCGTGCTTGATGACGTTACTCGAGTGGTTGAACTGGCGCTGGCACACGCGGCACGTCAGCGTGGGCATGTCCACGTGCGCCAGCTTGGCGTGCCGCCGGAGGGCGATGGTCTCGCGCGGCAGCCGGTCTCCGCACACGCGGCACGCCGGCAGATCCGGCGACGCCGAGCCCAGCTCCCGCTCGGCGTCGTCCTCGGCTTCCTCGCCACGCGCTGGCGCCCGCCGCCCGAAACGACGGACTCCGCCGGTGCCGGCACCGGGGCCGCCGGCGCCGGCTCGCCGCCGGGGAGGGGCCGCCGCCGCCGGCGCCCGAGCACTTGTGCGAGCTCATGCTGGACTGCGCGAGGAAGCTTCGCCCGCAGTCGTGGCACACGAACACGGGCACGCCGACGTGCGCCAGCACGTGCACCGCGGCCTCGGCGGCGCCGGGGAAGCGCGCGCCGCACACGCGGCACCGGCGCCCGTCGGCGTGCAGGTGCGCCAGCACGTGCTTGCGCAGGCTCGCCACCTTGCGGGCCATCGCCTCGCCGCACACGGCGCACGACACGCGCTCCGCCTTCAGCTTGAGCGGGCGACGCTGCTGCTGCTGCTGGTGCTGCTGCTGGTGGTGTTGGTGAGCGTGGTGGTGCTGAGGCTGGCGCTGCTGCTGCTGGTGCCGGCGGTGGTGCTGGTGCTGGTCGGGGGGGGAGTCGATGCTCGCGCCGGCGGCGGCGGCGACGCCGACCGTCTCGGCAAGGCGGTAGACGTACTGGCCGGACGAGTCGATGAGCACCGGGGTTATGTCCGGCTCGTAGGCGTGGAGACGGCTGACGGCTCCTTCTCCTCCGCTGCCGCCATCAGCGCCGTCAGCGCCACCCGCAGGCAGGCCCAGGGGCAGGCCCAGGGGCAGGCCCACGCTCTCCCTGCACTCCATCTTGTCGTCGTCGTCGTCATTGGCGCTGCCACCTCCTCACCCTCACACCCTCCTCCACCTCCTCCTCCTCTTCCTCGGCGGGCGCTCCGACCACGACGTTGTTCACCACGAGGGCCGACGAGGAGAGGCCCACGACGCCGACGCCAGCGGCGCCGCACCACCGACCCCCGTCACCGCGTCGCCGCCGTGCAGGTTGTTGAGGTGGCCGTCGTAGTCCATCGGCTCGTCCTTGATGGCGCATGCCAACTGTGGAGGTGGTGGTGGTGGTGGTGGATGAGGTGGAGGAGGTGGAGGTGGAGTTGGTGGTGGTGGTGGTGATGGTGGAGGAGTTGGAGATGGTGGTGGTGGTGATGGTGGAAGTGGTGATGGTGGAGGTGGTGGAGGTGGTGATGGTTGTGTAGGTGGTGGAGGTGGTGGTCGAGTTGGAGATGGTGATGGTGGAGGTGGTGGTGGAGTGGTGGTGGTGTAGGTGGTTGCAGTGATGGTTGTGGAGGTGGTGGTGATGGTGGTGGTGATGTTGGTGGAGGTGGTGGAGGTGGTGATGGTTGAGAGGTGGTGGAGGTGATGGTGATGGTGGTGGTGGAGTTGGAGATGGTGGTGGAGATGTTGGAGGTGGTGATGGTTGTGGAGGTGGTGGAGGTGGTGATGGTTGTGGAGGTGGTGGAGGTGGTGATGGTGGTGGAGGTGGTGGAGGTGGTGAAGGTGGTGGAGGTGGTGGAGGTGGTGGAGGTGGTGGAGGTGGTGATGGTGTGTAGGTGGTTGCAGTGATGGTTGCGGAGGTGGTGGAGGAGGTGATGGTGGTGGAGGTGGTGGAGGTGGTGGAGGTGGTGATGGTGGTGGAGGTGGTGATGGTGATGGGGAAGGGGCGTTAGCAGCGCACGGTTCACAGCAGGCTCCGGGTGTCACGCGCAGTCACGTGCCGGGTCCAGGGTTCGAGCCTGGGTCCGGGTCTCTCAGGACGCGTTCACAATGGCCGTGTCGGAGACACTGAGATTCTCCCTGTAGCCCTGCCTCATTGTGAGTCTGTGAATCTCTGTGTGGTGAGTCTGTGGGTCTCTGTGTGGTGAGTCTCTCTGTGTGGCGAGTCTCAGTGTGCCGAGTCTCTGTGTGGCGAGTCTCTGTGTGTGTGGTGAGTCTCTGTGTGCCGAGTCTCTGTGTGGTGAGTCTCTGTGTGTGTGTTGAGTCTCTGTGTGCTGAGTCTCAGTGTGGTGAGTCTCTGTGTGGTGGTGAGTCTGTGTGGTGAGTCTGTGTGGTGAGTGTGTGGTGAGTCTGTGTGGTGAGTCTCTGTGTGCCGAGTCTCTGTGTGGTGAGTCTCTGTGTGTGTGTTGAGTCTCTGTGTGCTGAGTATCAGTGTGCCGAGTCTCTGTGTGTGTGGTGAGTCTCTGTGTGGTGAGTCTCTGTGTGTGTGGTGAGTCTGTGTGGTGAGTCTGAGTCTGTCTGTGTGTGTGGTGAGTCTGTGTGGTGAGTCTGTGTGGTGAGTCTCTCTGTGTGCGCGCGGTGACTCTGCTCCGTACCTCCGCGTCGTCCGGCACGATGACCCGGCGCCCGCCCCCTCCCCGCCTCCCCTCCCCCCCACGGCCCCGCCCCCGGCGCCGTCTCGATGCGCCAGTGACGCACCCCGGCACCGGCACCGGATCGGCACGGGGCCGTCGGCGTCCCCGCGGCCCCGGGGTCTCCCGCCATTGCGGGCGGCGATACCGGGACGGCCGCCCCGGCTTCCGAGCGTCGCCGAAACTGCGGCGGCGCGAGCAGCACGTCACCGTCACCGTCGCCACCGCCCCCTCGTGTTGCCGCGAAGACGGGGGCGGCGCCGGCTGCGCCGAAGCGGCGGTGCCGGTGCCGGGGGGGGCGGCGGCGGCGGCCAGGGTGGCGCAGGCTTCCTCCAGCAGCTCCAGGCCGAGGCGGCGGGCCACCTGGCGCAGCTCCTCCACCTCGGCGGGCCTCACGACGGCGCGGCCGCTGTACACAAAGTCGAGCGCCGCTCAAAGCTGGCGCCGACACGGCGGGCAGGACGAAGGGACCCATGCCGGTGCCACCGCCGACGCCGACGCCGCCGACGGGATCGACGGCCGCGCCGGCCGGTGAAGCCGCGGACGACGACGACGATGCCGGTGGCGCCGGCTGACCGGCAGCGACGGCTGTGGCGTTGCCGGAGGACGGGGTGGCGGCGGCGGCGGCGGCGGCGCTAGCGACCGAGCCGTGCGTGAAGAGGGCGCGGAAGTATGCGCTGGCGCCCACCAGCACGGCCTTGTGCACCAGGAAGCGGCTCGTCTCCACCTCGACGACGGCGTCGCAGAAGGCGCCACGGCGGCGCAGGCGGCGAGCGACGAGAGCAGGCGGCCGGGTGGCGGGCGCTCCACACCGACACCGACTCGGTGGAGGTGGTGGAGGGGGCGGTGAGGAGGTGGCGACGGTGGTGGCGGTGATGTTGATGTTGTTGTTGCCGCCACCGGCGACGATGACGACGACGACGACGATGAGGGGGATGACGATGAGGAGGAGGCGGCGGCGGCGTCGCTAACCGCAGCACACATGGCGGGGGAGGGGGAGGGGTGCCGCCTGGTGGGGGGGTGGGGGGGGAGTGGTGGGTGGTGGGGGGGTGGTGGGGGGGGGCACGGGGGCAGAGGTTGGGGTCACCGTTAATCGCAATGTAAACGCAAATTCGTCTCGTTTGAGTGTGAAATCAAGTCCTTAAAGATAAATTCATCTTCTGGGTTCTTTCGGTAAAGTCGTCACGTAGAAGGGAAATAATAAAATGATAAAAAATAAAACTAAATAACATTAATTTCATTACGTTTTTACGTAGAAGGGAAATAATAAAATAATAATAAAACATTATACATAAAATTTAATTTATTACGTTATTATGTAGAAGGGAAATAATCTAATAATAAAATAAAACATAATAAAATAATACAATTCTCACGACGTTTCAGCCACAACGCAAGCAGCCGTCCTCAGGTGAAGAACAGGTCTGTCGGAGACAGCATCTGAATGACACCACCAAGCTTGGCAGCGTATATACTTAAATATATACTTAAATATATACTTAAATATACGCTGCCAAGCTTGGTGGTGTTCAGAAGAACAGGTCTGTCGGAAAGACAGCGTCTGAATGAGCACCACCAAGCTTGGCAGCGTATATACTTAAATATATACTTAAATATATGCTGCCAAGTTTGGTGGTGTTCAGAAGAACAGGTCTGTCGGAAAGACAGCATCTGAATGAGCACCACCAGCTTGGCAGCGTATATACTTAAATATATACTTAAATATACGCTGCCAAGCTTGGTGGTGTTCAGAAGAACAGGTCTGTGGGGAGACAGCGTCTGAATGAGCACCACCAAGCTTGGCAGCGTATATACTTAAATATATACTTAAATATATGCTGCCAAGCTTGGTGGTGTTCAGAAGAACAGGTCTGTCGGAAAGACAGCGTCTGAATGAGCACTACCATGCTTGGCAGCGTATATACTTAAATATATACTTAAATATACGCTGCCAAGCTTGGTGGTGTTCAGAAGAACAGTCTGTCGCAAAGACAGCGTCTGAATGAGCACCACCAAGCTTGGCAGCGTATATACTTAAATATATACTTAAATATACGCTGCCAAGCTTGGTGGTGTTCAGAAGAACAGGTCTGTTGGAAAGACAGCGTCTGAATGAGCACCACCAAGCTTGGCAGCGTATATTTAAGCTGCTGGGTTAGAGGGGGAAGAGCGCCTTGACAAATGAATTAACATATCAACAGAGGAATTTAGCATATTTATGGGAAATGCAGATATGGGATTAGTCACGACTTGTGGAATGCGTAGGAGGTGGGCGGGGGTTTCAAAGTCATATTATGCCCGTGCATTATGTAGGATTAGCAGCAACAAAGGGAGGAGGGTAGGGTTAGCAGTAACAACTGACTTTAACACAATATCTGCACAATGACACCTTGCCATATTTGCACTGTTACCCTACCTGCATTTTTGTAAATTTTATATTGTATATTATGCTATTGTATATTTTAGATTTTATTTAATTCAATTTTTACATACTTTAGCTCCTTAGTATTAGTTAGACTTGTACCTTTAGTAGTTAGACTTGTAAACCACTTGTTTAAGATTTAAGATTCCTAAATGTTGAATGTATATGCACCTTCCGGCCAAAGTAAATTCCTCGTCTGTGCGAACATTCATGGCGAAAAGGGAGGAATTTTAATGGTAAGGTTTTTTTTTAAACGACGGTCTAATTAGCAACTTCGTTTAACTATGGACTCTATAGCAGTATCTACTATCACTACAGTAGTATCTACCGACTCTATAATAGTATCTATGGACTCTATAGCAGTATCTACTAACCACACAAAGTGCCGTGGTGAGGCCTAGTCCCGTGGCGTGCCGCCGGCCTCGCCTAGATTTCCCAGCCAGCCGAGGTGGCACCTTGGCAGGCTGGGGCGGGCTGCTACCTCCACCACACCATTGCCCCGCCGCTCTACAGTAGTAGTATCTATGGACCATAGTAGTATCTACCGACTCTATAGTCGTATCTATCAACTCTATAGCAGTATCTACTAACTCTACAGTAGTATCTACAATCACTACAGTAGTATCTACTGACTCTATAGTAGTATCTACTAAATCTACAGTCGTATCTAACTCTACAGTAGTATCTACTAACTCTACAGTAGTATCTACTAACTCCTACAGTAGTATCTCGCAACTCTACGGTAGTATCTACTAACTCTACAGTAGTATCTACTGACTCTACAGTAGTATCTACTGACTCTACGGTAGTATCTACTAACTCTACAGTAGTATCTACTGACTCTACAGTAGTATCTACTGACTCTACGGTAGTATCTACTAACTCTACAGTAGTATCTACTGACTCTACGGTAGTATCTACTGACTCTACAGTAGTATCTACTGACTCTACAGTAGTATCTACCGACTCTACAGTAGTATCTATCAACTCTATAGCAGTATCTACTAACTCTACAGTAGTATATACTGACTGTAGTAGTATCTACTAACTCTACAGTAGTATATACTGACTGTAGTAGTATCTACCGACTCTATAGTACTTATTGGGGTNGGGGGGGGGGAAGAGGACATGACACTGCAAAGAATTTACGTGAGCGTTGTGTTTTTCTTTTGCATATTTTGAACACGAATGAGAATTCCCCCTCCCCATCACCGATCACGTGTGTGCGTTGCTAGGGGCCACAACCACAAGTCAGCGTCCACGCCAGAGGTCGCAACCGGGTACCCGATACCCGTACCCTACCGATACCCGGCTACCCGTACCCGGCCAGGTACGGGTACCGTTTGCGACCCTGGTGCGGCCGGGTAGCCGGGTACCCGTTTGTCACTCATTTCGGGTAGGGTACGGGTAGGCCGTGAGTCACTGGTAGNCACCGTTTGTCACTCATTTCGGGTAGGGTAGGGTAGGCCGTGAGTCACTGGTGAATCACCGTTTGTCACTCAATTCAGGTAGGGTACGGGTAGGCCGTGAGTCACTGGTGAGTCACCGTTTGTCACTCATTTCGGGTACGGTAGGCCGTGAGTCACTGGTGAGTCACCGTTTGTCACTCAATTCGGGTAGGGTACGGGTAGGCCGTGAGTCACTGGTGAGTCACCGTTTGTCACTCATTTCGGTAGGGTACGGGTAGGCCGTGAGTCACTGGTGAGTCACCGTTTGTCACTCACGGGTAGGGTACGGGTAGGCCGTGAGTCACTGGTGAGTCACCGTTTGTCACTCATTTCGTGTAGGGTACGGGTACGGGTAGGCGCGTAGTCACTGGTGAGTACCGTTTGTCACTCATTCGGTAGGGTACGGGTAGGGCGTGGTACTGGTNAGTCACCGTGTACCATTTCGGGTAGGGTAGGTANGCCGTACACTGGTGATCACCGTTTGTCACTCATTCGGGTAGGGTACGGGTAGCCGTACACTGGTGATACCGTTTGTNACNCATTTCGGGTAGGGTACGGGTATGGTAGCGTACGGGTACCTGTACCCAGCCGGGTACGGGTACCCTTTGCGACCCTGGTGCGGCCNGGTACGGGTAGGGTAGGCCGTGAGTCACTGGTGAGTCACCGTTTGTCACTCATTTCCCAACGTCTTGTCTCTTCTCACAATTCAAGTTCCTAGAATCAACCCACCCGCGCCTGCAACATGGCTTCATCCAGAGGTCGCAATCGGGTACCCGATACCCGTATCCTACCCGTACCGGGTAGCCGGGTACGGGTAGGGTACCCGATTGCGACCCTGGTGCGGCCAGGTAATAAGGGGGGCTACTTTCAACTGAACTGCGTTGAGTTATGATAATTGGTTCTTTACCCTTCTATCTGGCAACAAAACTGACACCTTTTTGCAAGGAGTCATGTTTGCATAGACCGCAATACCTGCAGTCATAATACAAACAAAAGAACATAACTCTGATAATGTGCACTGTCCCTGAAGTTGATTGGTCCACACCCGAGACAGCTTTCCTTCGAGCCTAGTCTCATATGGGTTGGACCAGATGACGCCAAAAGGCGCACAACTCAAGGACAATGCACCATCAGAGTATGAGAGCTCGGGCAAGCATCTACACTATGGGGACCTCATTTGCCAGTAAAAATATGATATCATATATCATACTCATCATTGTCCTTGAGTTGTGCGCCTTTTGGCGTCATCTGGTCCAACCCATATGAGACTAGGCTCGAAGGAAAGCTGTCTCGGGTGTGGACCAATCAACTTCAGGGACAGTGCACATTATCAGAGTTATGTTCTTTTGTTTGTATTATGACTGCAGGTATTGCGGTCTATGCAAACATGACTCCTTGCAAAAAGGTGTCAGTTTTGTTGCCAGATAGAAGGGTAAAAACCAATTATCATATTTTTACTGGCAAATGAGGTCCCCATAGTGCGTTGAGTTATTTCTTCAGACGAGCGGTACCATGGTCATCACAAATGATGGCAGCTCACACCGAGTGGCTGATATCATCATCATGTGTGGTGAGTCTGTGGGTTTCTGTGTGGGTGAGTCTATAGGTTTCTGTGTGGTGAGTCTGTGGGTTTCTGTGTGGGTGAGTCTATAGGTTTCTGTGTGGATGAGTCTATAGGTTTCTGTGTTGTGAGTCTATGGGTTTCTGTGTGGATGAGTCTATAGGTTTCTGTGACAGTGAGTCTATGGGTCTCTGTGTGGCGAGTCTATGGCCTCCGTGTGAGGAATCTATGGCTATCTGTGTGTGAGTCTATGGGTCTCTGTGTGGTGAGTCTGTGGTCTCTGTTGGTGAGTCTATGGGTCTCTGTGTGGTGAGTCTGTGGGTCTCTGTGTGGTGAGTCTATGGGTCTCTGTGATGAATCTATGGCTCTCTGTGTGTGAATATATGGGTCTGTGTGATGAATCTATGGCTATCTGTGTGTGAGTCTATGGGTCTCTGTGATGAATCTATGGCTCTCTGTGTGTGAATATATGGGTCTGTGTGATGAATCTATGGGTCTCTGTATGATGAGTCTGTGGGTCTCTGTGTGATGAGTCTGTGGCTCTCTGTGTGTGAGTCTGTGGCTCTCTGTGATGAGTCTGTGGGTCTGTGTGTGATGAGTCTATGGGTCACTGTGTGNTGAGTCATAGGGTCTCTGTGTGATGAGTCTGTGGGTCTGTGTGTGATGAGTCTATGGGTCACTGTGTGATGAGTCATAGGGTCTCTGTGTGGTGAGTCTGTGGGTCTCTGTGTGTGGTGAGTCTGTGGGTCTCTGTGTTGAGTCTGGTCTGTGTGTGAGTCTGTGGGTCTCTGTATGTGAGTCTGTGGGTCTCTGTGTGATGAGTCTGTGGCTCTCTGTGTGTGAGTCTGTGGCTCTCTGTGATGAGTCTGTGGGTCTGTGTGTGATGAGTCTATGGGTCACTGTGTGTGAGTCATAGGGTCTCTGTGTGATGAGTCTGTGGGTCTGTGTGTGATGAGTCTATGTCNTAGGGTCTCTGTGTGGTGAGTCTGTCAGGGTCTGTGTNGTGAGTCTGTGTCTCTGTGTGTGAGTCTGTGTCTCTCTGTGTGATGAGTCTGTGTCTCTCTGTATGAGTCTATGGGTCTCTCTGTGTGGTGGTGAGTATATGGGTTAGTGTGAGTCTATGGCTGTGTGATGAGTCTATAAGTCTCTGTGTGATGAGTCTATGGTCTCTGTGTGATGAGTCTGTGTCTCTCTGTGTGTGAGTCTGTGTCTCTCTGCGCGGTGAGTCTATGGGTGTGTGATGAGTCTGTGTCTCTCTGTGTGTGAGTCTATGTCTCTCTGTGTGATGAGTCTATCGCTCTGTGTGTGAGTCTGTGTCTCTCTGTGTCATGAATCTATGGGTCTCTGTGTGGTGAGTCTGTGTCTCTCTGTCAGTGTGTGAGTCTGTGCTCTCTGTGTCATGAGTCTATCGCTCTGTGTATCATGAGTCTGTGTCTCTCTGTGTGGTGAGTCTGTGGGTCTCTGTGTGTGAGTCTGTGGGTCTCTCTGTGTGTGAGTCTGTGGGTCTCTGTGTGTGGTCTTCTGTGTGTGTGTGAGTCTGTGGGTCTCNGTGTGTGTGTGAGTCTGTGGGTCTCTGTGTGGTGAGTCTGTGTCTCTCTGTGTGAGTCTCTGTGTGGTGAGTCTGTGGGTCTCTGTGTGTGTGAGTCTGTGTCTCTGTGCTATGATGAGTCTGTGTCTCTCTCTCTGTGTGGTGAGTCTCTGTCTCTCTGTGTGGTGAGTCTGTCTCTCTGTGTATCATGAGTCTGTGTCTCTCTGTGTGATGAGTCTATCGCTCTGTGTATCATGAGTCTGTGTCTCTCTGTGTGGTGAGTCTGTGTCTCTCTGTGTCGGTGAGTCTGTCTCTCTGTGTATCATGAGTCTGTGTCTCTCTGTGTGGTGAGTCTGTGGGTCTCTGTATGATGAGTCTGTGTCTCTCTGTGTGTGAGTCTGTGGTCTCTGTGTGTGAGTCTGTGTCGGTGAGTCTGTGGGTCTCTGTGTGTGAGTCTGTGAGTGTCTGTGTCGGTGAGTCTGTGGGTCTCTGTGTGGGTGAGTCTGTGTCTCTGTGGTGAGTCTGTGTCTCTCTGTGTTGGGTGAGTCTGTGGGTCTCTGTGTATCGGTGAGTCTCTATCTCTCTGTGTATCATGAGTCTGTGTCTCTCTCTGTGTGTGAGTCTGTGGGTCTCTGTGTTGAGTCTCTGTCTCTCTGTGTGGTGAGTCTCTGTCTCTCTGTGTATGATGAGTCTGTGTCTCTCTCTCTGTGTCGGTGAGTCTGTCTCTCTGTGTATCATGAGTCTGTGTCTCTCTGAGTGGTGAGTCTGTGGGTCTCTGTGGCTGGATTGGAACCAGCGCTTCTGAAGTGTCTGTCCCTCTCAGCCCAAAAGCGCATTTTTTGCTCCACTCAACGCAAGTTCCCCTCCTTCAACTCAAGTTGCAGGAGACACCGAGGCAACTTGAGTGCCTTCAAGTTGCCCGCCCATGGAAACGCAACATTACAGCCAAACCCACAGGGCTCAGTGTTAATCAATGGGGCTCCATAGGGTTCAGTGTTAATCACTGAGACTCCCACAGCGTTCAGTGTTAATCACTGAGACTCACAGGGTTCAGTGTTAATCACTGAGACTCCCACAGGGTTCAGTGTTAATCACTGAAACTCCCACAGGGTTCAGTGTTAATCACTGAGACTCCCATAGGGTTCAGTGTTAATCACTGAGACTCCCACAGGGTTCAGTGTTAATCACTGAGACTCCACAGGGTTCAGTGTTAATCTCTGAGACTCACACAGGGTTCAGTGTTATTCACTGAGACTCCCACAGGGTTCAGTGTTAATCACTGAGACTCCCACAGGGTTCAGTGTTAATCAGTGAGACTCCCACAGGGTTCAGTGTTAATCACTGAGACTCCACAGGGTTCAGTGTTAATCACTGAGACTCCACAGGGTTCAGTGTTAATCAGTGAGACTCACAGAGTTCAGTGTTAATCACTGAGACTCCCACAGGGTTCAGTGTTAATCACTGAGACTCCCACAGGGTTCAGTGTTAATCAGTGAGACTCCACAGGGCTCAGTGTTAATCACTGAGACTCACAGGGTTCAGTGTTAATCACTGAGACTCCCACAGGGTTCAGTGTTAATCACTGAGACTCCCACAGGGTTCAGTGTTAATCACTGAGACTCCACAGGGTTCAGTGTTAATCACTGAGACTCCCACAGGGTTCAGTGTTAATCACTGAGACTCCCACAGGGTTCAGTGTTAATCACTGAGACTCCCACAGGGTTCAGTGTTAATCACTGAGACTCCCACAGGGTTCAGTGTTAATCAGTGAGACTCCCACAGGGTTCAGTGTTAATCACTGAGACTCCCACAGGGTTCAGTGTTAATCAGTGAGACTCCCACAGAGTTCAGTGTTAATCACTGAGACTCCCACAGGGTTCAGTGTTAATCACTGAGACTCCACAGGGTTCAGTGTTAATCACTGAGACTCCACAGGGTTCAGTGTTAATAACTGAGACTCCACAGGGTCAGTGTTAATCAGTGAGACTCCCACAGGGTTCAGTGTTAATCAGTGAGACTCCACAGGGTTCAGTGTTAATCAGTGAGACTCCACAGGGTTCAGTGTTAATCAGTGAGACTCCCACAGGGTTCAGTGTTAATCACTGAGACTCACAGGGTTCAGTGCTAATCACTGAGACTCCCACAGGGTTCTGTGTTAATCACTGAGACTCCCACAGGTTCAGCGTTAATCACTGAGACTCACAGGGTTCAGTGTTAATCAGTGAGACTCCCACAGGGCTCAGTGTTAATCACTGAGACTCCCACAGGGTTCAGTGTTAATCACTGAGACTCCCACAGGGTTCAGTGTTAATCACTGAGACTCCACAGGGTTCAGTGTTAATCACTGAGACTCCCATAGGGTTCAGTGTTAATCACTGAGACTCCCATAGGGTTCAGTGTTAATCACTGAGGCTCCACAGGGTTCAGTGTCAATCACTGAGACTCCAATCACTGAGACTCCACAGGGTTCAGTGTTAATCACTGAGACTCCCACAGGTTCAGTGTTAATCAGTGAGACTCCCACAGGGTTCAGTGTTAATCACTGAGACTCCACAGGGTTCAGTGTTAATCACTGAGACTCCCACAGGGTTCAGTGTTAATCACTGAGACTCCCACAGGGTTCAGTGTTAATCTCTGAGACTCACACAGGGTTCAGTGTTATTCACTGAGACTCCCACAGGTTCAGTGTTAATCACTGAGACTCCCACAGGGTTCAGTGTTAATCAGTGAGACTCCCACAGGGTTCAGTGTTAATCACTGAGACTCCACAGGGTTCAGTGTTAATCGCTGGGGCTCCAGTGATAAACACACTTACAACGTACACACAACACACACTCACAACACACACTCACATATGGCCAGCACAAGGCCCGGCCGCCTTTGTCTCCCAGTGGCGATGTCTAACACACCGCACCCACTCGTTTGAGTATGAGTCCCTGGGAGGCCCAGGACCGGTTCGGATAATCACCGGGCCGTGAGCGGGAATCGAACTCGGGAAGCAGGTTCGTAGCGCAGCACGCTAACACTACACTACCGCTCCCCAACACANAACACANACACANACANATACACACANACACAACAACAACCGCCATTCGCCACTAAGTGGCGGTGACGTACACACTTGTGCCAGGCCAAGTCCTTGAGGCCACGTGAANTGTCAGCCGCTGGCAGAGGTCACGGGCAGACCCAGGTGCCACGGGTCCTGANATGGCTGATGCACCACCTTGCCCCTACTGTACCAACTTGCTGTGCTTTAGCCACCCGGCGCTCCGCTCGTTGTTGTGAGCGTCGCTCCTCCGCCCTCCGTTGTTGTTGGAGGGCGACTGCCCCAACTGCCCAGTAGCGTCCTTCACGAGCCTCCTCCACTGAGGCCGATCTTGACACGCTGGTACCAGTCATCGGCAAGTCCACTCAGCTCCACGTCCTCCTGTACCACATCACTCCATCTCTTCTCCAGCCCGTGCCGCGCCCGTCTAACCCTCGACCGCCGCAAAAGCTGTTTAGGCATGCGGTGGCTGGGCATGCGGCTACATGACCCAGCCAACGCAGCCTTGCCTGCCGGAGCTCACTGAGGGACTTTGCCCAGATCTTTCAAGATTTGTGAGCTCCTCACACATCCAGCCTGGTTAAAGGATGGATCGTAGGCAGGCCAGCCTAAATGTTTCCAACCGGCGAAGATTAAGGGGGTCCACGTTTCGCAAGCGTAGAGAAGGGAGGGAATGACCGTGGCCGAGAAGACCTGAAGCTTCGTGCGGAGCGACAGACCAGGTAGCTTCCACACAGCGTTACGCAACCGATGAAAAGATATTGCCGCTCGACTGATTCGGAGTGAGACCTCTGCTGATAAACTGGAGCCGGTCATAAGCACACTGCCCAGGTATGGGAAACTCTCCACTCTCCACAACTGCCCATCACCAATTGGGAGTTGTGGGGTGGAGTGTCCGATGGTACAAATACCCAGGCAGGTGCTTAGTTTTGGTGGGGCTGATGGTGGCACGCTCCAGTCTCAGCAGCAGCGTCTCCAACTCCTCCTCTGAATGAGCAGCTATTACCAAATCATCAGCATACATAACGTGGTTGACCGATAGGGAGCCATCCCTTGATCGCACCCGGGCATCGATCAGCCTCCCATCATATCTGTACCAAATGGAAATTCCCCAGTACAGCTATTGAAGGCTTCACGAACTACTATGTTAAATAATGTGGGAGCCAGAGGACATCCCTGTCGCACCCCAAGATGTAGTTTTACCCGGCCCGCTCACCATCATGAAGGTCCTTAATGATCGTGAGCAGAGGGTCAGGGACTCCGAAAGCATGAAGAACAACCCAGAGCCAGCCTACTGATGGTATCATAGGCCTTTACCAGGTCAAAAAAGCAGAGATGTAGGTCTTGTTGGAATTCCCTATACCTCTGCTGTAGCAGACGGACAGAAAATATGGCATCTGTGCAGGACCGCCCTTTCCTGAAACCGCATGGGCTCCGCAAGCCTCTCCTCAGCGTGCCTGGCAAGGCGATGTTGAATAATCCTTGCCAGGACCTTTCCCGGCACACCGAGGAGGGAGATGCCCTGTAGTTGCTACAGTCTGTGCGGTNCCCCTTCTTAAAGAGGGGGACCACCAGGGCATCCTTCCAATCCTGCGGAACCCGTCCAATGGCCCAGACTGTTATGATGTCATGTAGGGCAGTTTGTGCACAAACACCACCCTCCCTGAGCATATCGCTTGGAGATCATCTCTGCCCGGTGCTTTTCCTGGTCTGACTCCGGATCACCTTCAATACTTCCTCAACAGATGGCACCTCAGTCAGCCACTCACAGGGGTGACCTCTTCCAATATTTGAGGCACCGCAGCCTCAGCAGGGTCATCCCCACTTTGAGGGATTTCCCTCCCCAGGACCTCACAGAAATGCTCAGCAAATCTGGGGTCGGAGATTGGATCACCGTTCTTTCCCCTAATTGAAATGTGTGGCACTGCAGGTTACTTTTTGATGGAATTAAAGAGTGATTTGTGATCACGGGGCCACTGAGGCAGACTCCATCTCCTCAGCAACCCGCGACCACCACCCATCCTTGCAGCGCCTCACGGCTCTCCGAACCTCGAGCGAAGGATGTGGTAAACCTCCTCATTCTCTGACGTGAGATGCTGTAGACGATTAGAGTGGGCCTGTCGCTTTTCTCAACCATCCTGAACACCTCCTGTCAGCCAGGGTCTCTGGGAGGTCTGGACGCGTACCCAAAGCAGCCATTGCAGCTGCATGAGTCACAGTCCTAAACCTCGCCCATTTACCCTCGACATCAGGAGGAGTGGGGGACGATGCCAACCCCAGCCGCAAACAATGATGAAATTCTCGCTTGCAACTTCCATCNGATAGCTGAGACCTGAGGTTGGAATGGGGTCCTGGTATACCCACCACCGGAGTGGAAGAAAGGCAGGCACATCTTACAGATGACTAGTCGATGGTCAGAGGGCAGATCAGCTCCACGGTAGGTCCTGGTGTCAAGGACATGGGCCAGCATCGCTGGTCCGTCACTATGTAGTCCAGCAGATGTTCTTGCTTGGACCCGGCATGTATCCATGATGTTGTGTGGATGCGACGATGCCGGAACAGCGTGTTGGTAATTACAAGCCATGGGCTGCACAAAATCTAGCAGCCTCCTACCGTTGTTATTGAGCTGATCTGGCCCATGCCTTCCAATCACTCCAGACCAGGTGCCAGCATCATCACCAACTCGGGCATTGAAGTCACCCAGCAAGATGACTCTATCCCGAGGGCCACTTTAGCCAGCACCTGTGACAGGAGGTCATAGAAGGCATCTGACTCATCGGCCTTGCCTGCATCCCTCCACAGATGTTCGTCTTCAGTGGGGCATAAGTAACCACGACCACCACTCCTCACCTCTGGTTGATGGGAAGGTGAGCCCAAAGTAGCCTGGGGCTTACACCACACCTCACCGCCACGCTCCCACACCCCTTCATTCTTTTGTTCAGAAGAAGAGCCACACCCTGTTGTTTGGCAGTCTCCTGCCCGAGTGGAGGACTGTCCACCCTCATGGTGGCAGGAGCCAGAGCCGGTCCACCGACTCCTGAATGCCGCAGAGATCCAGGCGGTACGGTCCAGCTCCCGACAGAGGAGTGGCAGCCTCTCCTCCGCAGTGAGCGTTCGGACATTCCACGTGGCCACACGTAGTGGCTTTTTGTTGTTTCTGGAGGAGCCCCGAGGGTGAAGATTCAATCTCCTGGCTCCGCCAAATGGGGTTTGGCCAGGAGACGTCATAAAAGCCTGTCCCCCCGGGGACAGTGGTAAATTGATTGAAGGTGGANGGGTTACCAGCCCTCGCACCCGTCTAGAGCCCAATTTGGCCGCTGTGGTGGCTACAAACGCCCAAACGGGAAAGGCCATCGGAATTGGCCCTCCCCCCACGGCACTGTCCACGACACGTCCGGCACCACTGAGGAGGTAACACACACAACTACACACACACCTTAACNACACACGCCTACACACACACACAAGGCACACACACAAACACACAAACCAACACATACACNACACACACACACACTGAACACACACACCTTAACACACACGCCTACACACACACACAACGCACACACACATTAAACACACAAACCAACACATACACTAACACACATCTACACAACACACACACACACTGAACACACACACCTTAACAACACACGCCTACACACACACAACGCACACACACATTAAACACACAAACCAACACATACACACACACACTCTACACCACACACACACACACTGACACACACACCTTAACAACACACGCCTACACACACACCGCACACACACATTNAACACACAAACCAACACATACACAACACACACTCACACACACACACACACTGAACACACACACCTTAACACACACGCCTACACACACACACGCACACACACTTAAACACACAAACCAACACATACACAACACACACACACACTGAACACACACACCTTAACACACACGCCTACACACACACAACGCACACACACATTAAACACACAAACCAACACATACACAACACACACACACACTGAACACACACACCTTAACAACACACGCCTACACACACACACGCACACACACATTAAACACACAAACCAACACATACACACACACTACACACACACACACACATGAACACACACACCTTAACACACACGCCTACACACACACACAACGCACACACACATAAACACACAAACCACACATACACAACACACACACACACTGAAACACACACACCTTAACAACACACGCCTACACACACACACAACGCACACACACATTAAACACACAAACCTACACATACACTAACACACATCTACACACACACACACACACACACACACACACCTTAACAACACACGCCTACACACACACACCGCACACACACAAACACACAAACCAACACATACACACACACACTACACAACACACACACACTTGAACACACACACCTTAACAACACACGCCTACACACACACACGCACACACACATTAAACACACAAACCAACACATACACAACACACACACACACTGAACACACACACCTTAACAACACACTACACACACACAACGCACACACACATTAAACACACAAACCAACACATACACACACACACTACACAACACACACACACACTGAACACACACACTTTAACAAACACAGCCTACACACACACACAACGCACACACACATAAACACACAAACCAACACATACACACACACACACACACGAAAACACACACCTTAACACACAGACACACACACACAACGCACACACACATTAACACACAAACCAACACATACACAACACACACACACACTGAACACNACACACCTTAACAACACATGCCTACACACACACACAACGCACACACACATTAAACACACAAACCAACACATACACACACACACTGAAAACACACACCTTAACACACAGCCTACACACACACAACGCACACACACATTTAACACACAAACCAACACATACACAACACACACACACACTGAACACACACACCTTAACACACACGCCTACACACACACACAACGCACACACACATTAAACACACAAACCAACACATACACAACACACACACACACTGAACACAACACACCTAACACACAGCCACACACACACAACGCACACACACATTTAACACACAAACCAACACATACACAACACACATCTACACAACACACACACACACTGAACACACACACCTTAACAACACACGCCTACACACACACACAACGCACACACACATTTAACACACAAACCAACACATACACAACACACACACACACTGTAACACACACACCTTAACACACACGCCACACACACACACACGCACACACACATTAAACACACAAACCAACACATACACAACACACACACACACTGAACACACACACAACACACACGCCACACACACACACAACGCACACACACTTAAACACACAAACCAACACATACACACACACACACACACACTGAACACACACACTTAACAACACATGCCTACACACACACAACGCACACACACATTAAACACACAAACCAACACATACACAACACACACACACACTGAACACACACACCAACACATACACACACACACAACGCACACACACATCTACACAACACACACACACACTGAACACACACACCTTAACAACACAGCCTACACACACACAACGCACACACACATTAACACACAAACCAACACATACACAACACACACTACACAACACACACACACACTGAACACACACACCTTAACAACACATGCCTACACACACACAACGCACACACACATTAAACACACAAACCAACACATACACAACACACACACACACTGAACACACACACCTTAACAACACACGCCTACACACACACAACGCACACACACATTAAACACACAAACCAACACATACACACACACACACACACTGAACACACACACCTTAACAACACACGCCTACACACACACAACGCACACACACATTAAACACACAAACCAACACATACACAACACACACACACATGAAACACACAAACACACTACACAACACACATCTACACAACACACACACACACACTGAACACACACACCTTAACAACACACGCCTACACACACACACAACGCACACACACATTAAACACACAAACCTACACATACACAACACACACACACACTGAACACACACACCTACACACACACAACGCACACACACATTAAACACACAAACCAACACATACACAACACACACACACACTGAACACACACACCTTAACAACACACGCCTACACACACACACAACGCAACACACATTAAACACACAAACCAACACATACACAACACACACACACACTGAACACACACACCTTAACAACACACGCCTACACACACACACACAACGCACACACACATTAAACACACAAACCAACACATACACAACACACATCTACACACACACACACACTGAACACACACACCTTAACAACACACGCCTACACACACACAACGCACACACACATTAAACACACAAACCAACACATACACAACACACACACACACTGAACACACACACCNACACACACACAACGCACACACACATTAAACACACAAACCAACACATACACACACACACACACACTGAACACACACACCTTAACAACACATGCCTACACACACACANCA
>WFAB01002115.1:0-57499 GCA_018977245.1 Lethenteron camtschaticum
GGGAGGGGCGTGTAGTGGGTGGAAGGAGGAGGGGGAGGGAGGGGCGCGGGTGGGTGAAGGGGAGGGGCGTGGGGTGGGTGGAAGTGGGAGGAGGGGGAGGGGGTGGGGTGGGGGAGTGGGAGGGGGAGGGGGTGGGGGAGTGGGGGAGGGAGGGGGGGGGTGGGGGGTGGAGTGGGGGAGGGGGGTGGGAGGAGGGGGAGGGGTGGGTGGGGGAGGCGTGGGTGGGTGGAGTGGAGGAGGAGGAGGGGGGGGGGCGTGGGGTGGGGGAAGTGGGAGGAGGAGGAGGGGGGGGGGCGTGGGGTGTAGGGGGCGTGGGTGGAGTGGGAGGGGGTGGGGGGAGGGGGGAGGTGGGGGGGGGAGGAGGGGGGGGTAGTTGGTTGGGGGGGTAGTTGGTGGGTGGGTGGGAGAAGGGGGGGGGGTAGTTGGTGGGGGGGTGAGCACCCACGTCAGAGGCAATTCGCTGCTCGCCGACGCGAGGGGTTGGTGGCACGCCCGGAGCGGTGGGAGCTCTCCAACCGCGGCGGGCCTTGAGGAGGGGCACCAGGGATGAGGGGGAGATGGAGATGAGGGGGAGATGAGTGGGGAGATGGTGGGGAGATGAGGGGGAGATGAGGGGGAGATGAGGGGGAGATGAGGGGGAGATGAGGGGGAGATGAGGGGGAGATGAGGGGGGAGATGAGGAGGGAGATGAGGGGGGAACCTTCCACCCACCCCACTCCCCCCCCCAATCAAGACACCAATTAGCGAGCTGCTGGTAGCGGCATCCAGCTGGTGGGAAGGGCTCTCCTCTTGAGAGGTGAGTGGGGTGTGAGCCCCTNCCCCCACCCCCCCCCCCCCCNCCCCCCGCCCGTGAATTATTGACGATCAGACCCCCCGCACCCCACATGAGTTATTGATGATGAGAGGCCTTCCGATCAAATATTAAAAGATGGCACCGGCCCTTGGGAGCCACCCCCCTGACCCTCCCCTGAGCCCCCCCCCCTCCCCTGACCCCCCTCCCTCCCCTGACCCCTCCCTGACCCCCCCTCCCTCCCCTGACCCCTCCCCTGACCTCCCGCTCTTCATGAAGAATCGAGGATCGGGCCCAATTAATGACACGGGTTGGAGACCATCACCCACTGAACTCCTCGCGGGTCGAGGGAGGAGGAGGGGGGAGTGATTGAGGTGGAGGGAGAGATTAAGTCCGTGAGTGAGCAGCGGACGTCACGTCCGCAAGAGACCTCTACCAGCCTAACCGGGTACCCGATACCCGTACCCTACCCGGTACCCGGCCGGGTACGGGTAGGCCGTGAGTCACTGGTGAGTCACCGTTTGTCACTCATTTCCAACGTCTTGTCTCTTCTCACAATTCAGTCCTAGAATCAACCCACCCGCGCCTGCAACATGGTTCATCCCAGAGGTCGCAACCGGGTACCCGATACCCGTACCCTACCCGTACCCGTACCCGGCCGGGTGAGTCACGTTTGTCACTCATTTCGGGTACGGTACGGGTACGGGTATGGAACCGGTACCTGTACCCGGCCGGGTACGGGTAGCCGTTTGTGACCCTGGTGCTGNCGGGTACGGGTAGGCCGTGAGTCACTGGTGAGTAACCGTTTGTCACTCATTTCGGGTAGGGTACGGGTACTTGTACCCGGCCGGGTACGGGTACCCGTTTGCGACCCTGGTGCGGCCGGGTACGGGTAGGCCGTGAGTCACCGTTTGTCACTCATTTCGGGTAGGGTACGGGTAGGGAACGGGTACCTGTACCCGGCCGGTACGGGTAACCGTTTGCGACCCTGGTGCGGCCGGGTACGGGTACGGGTAGGCCGTGAGTCACTGGCGAGTCACCGTTTGTCACTCATTTCGGGTAGGGTACGGGTAGGGAACGGGTACGTACCCGGCCGGGTACGGGTACGGGTACCCGTTTCGACCCTGGTGCGGCCGGGTACGGGTACGGGTAAGGAATCAAAACCCGTTTGCGACCTCTGCCCTGTTGATGGTCCCTGGAGGGGCCTTGGTACCAAAATCGTGAATTTAATTCCATTAAAAACGAACTCGCAGCGCCACACACCTTTGTCAGCATCCTTCAGGGAAAGAACGGCGATCCGTTTTCGAACCCACAGGTCTAGAGGCTTGCTGAGCATTTCCGCGAGATCTTGGTCGAGGGGGAATTCCCTCTGCCCAGATCGCATCACGGAGCGATCAAGGTTGAGAAGATCCTGTTTGGGGGGGGGCTGCGTGCCTCAAAGATTGGAGGGAAGTGCCACCCCTGTGAGTGGCGGCTGAGGATCCATCTGTTGAGGAATTTCGAAACACGATGCATCGTCTGGGACCAGGATAGGCGCTGGGCAGAGATGAATCTCTCAAGCGAACTTCTAAAAAACAGGGAGTTGATGTGCAGGCTTCCTACGTGATACCATTACAAGCTTCTGGACCACTGGACGGTATCAGGACATGGAAGGATGTCCTGATACTGTAGGAACCTCCTGGTTACACCAGCCCACACGGGATTATTGTGTCCGTCCGTCCGTCGTGCAGGGAGGGGCTGGGTGGGGAGGGTGGGGCTGGAGGGGAGGGGCTGGGTGAGGAGGGTGGGGAGGGGCTGGGTGGGGACGGTGGGGCTGGACGGGGAGGGGAGGGTGGGGAGGGCTGGGTGGGGCTGGGTGGGAGGGTGGGGCAGGGTGGGGAGGGTGGGGAGGGCTGGGTGGGAGGGTGGGGAGGGGCTGAGTGGGGAGGATGGGGATTGTGGGGAGGGTGGGGCTGGGTGGGGCTGGGTGGGGAGGAGGGGCTGGGTGGGGAGGGGTGGGGCTGGGTGGGGAGGGGCTGGTCACCCCGTGGTGCCCTTATAAACTCAACGTTTAACCTACTCACGCCGGCTTGTGCCCGCCCTCACAGTCGGCATATTTGCGGAATACGCCACGCCGCCGTTGACCCTGCAGGCCATTGACCGAGCAACCCAACGTTCCTACCAGCTCCCTCCGCAGGAATGTGTTGTTTTTGGTGCCATAAATGTCCAAATGATGGTGCCACTTTGTTGAGCCATGATCATTTGTGGAAAGGTTGCTTCTGAAAAAGAAGTTAATTTCTCAGTGAGCTTTGCCTGGTAGGATGGATTGGTTTTGTTTGGGTGGTTTGTTGACCTTTGTGTGTTTTTGTGACCGTGTTTGCTGTTCTAACGTTCTTACCCTCCCCTACCGGCAGCTGTAACAAAGAGCTTCATAGCTCATCTGATTCCTCCTGCATTTAAATATGCCGATGCCTCGTCAGAGAATCACCAACCCACCACCACCACCACCTCCCGATTAGAACTGTTGGCAACGTACGGTGCGAAAGAAGTCCAACACGTACGTACACACCACCACCACCACCACCACGCCATTGCGAGGAAATGACAGCCGCTCTGCACGTGGTTAGTTCTTTTATTCTACAACCTTAATAATAATAACAATAACAACAGCGGCATGGCCTAACGTATGTACAAAGTTAACGTACTAAAATCGTAAACATCTCCGTCCAGCTCGCGGTGGGGAGCAAGTCGCAGAAGTAGCCTCCTCCAGTTCAGACTCGAGAACGAAAACCACCACCACCACCAACCTCCTCCGTGCGTGAGTGNCCCCCCTCCCCCAGAGCCCCTCCCCCAGAGCCCCCCCCCCAAGCCCCCTCCCCCAGAGCCCCCCTCCCACAACCCCCCCGGCAACAGAGCCCCCCACTACCCCCCCCCACCACGACACTGAGATGCCACCATCAGAGTTTCGTTCACTCCAGGCGAAGTTGGGTAGCCGAGTGGGAATGAGCCCCCCTCTCTCCCTCCACCCCCCCCACACCACATCCCATAGAGGCTTTAGAAGGGGCCGAGTGGGAATGACCCCCCTCTCCCCTCCACCCCCCCCACACCACATCCCATAGAGGCTTCAGGAGGGGGGGGCGGGTGGGAATGACCCCCCCTCTCCCCTCCACCCCCCACCCCCCCACACCACATCCATGGAGGCTTCAGAAGGGGGGGCGCCGATGCCCAGGGTCGCAAACGGCTACCCGTACCCTACCCGTACCCGGCCGGGTACGGGTAGGGTAGGGTACGGGTACCCGATTGCGACCTCTGGGATGAAGCCACGTTGCAGGCGTGGGTGGGTTGATTCTAGGAACTTGAATTGTGAGAAGAGACAAGACGTTGGGAAATGAGTGACAAACGGTGACTCACCAGTGACTCACGGCCTACCCGTACCGGCCGCACCAGGGTCGCAAATGGGTACCAGTACCCGGCCGAGTACAGGTAGCTGGGTAGGTACGGGTATCGGGTATCGGGTAGGGTACGGGTAGGGTACGGGTAGGGTACGGGTAGGGTAGGGTATCGGTAGGGTAGCCGGGTATCGGGTAGGGTACGGGTATCGGGTACCCGGTTGCGACCTCTGTCATCATGTGACGTTACGGCACCACCCCCTGATGACGACAGCCAGCGTCATTGCCGGCGAAGCGTCACGTGACTCGAATTGACAACGTTGCCGCGGGTTCACCTCTCCCGGACACGCGACAACTCGTGCAGCGGAGTGGTCCGAGTAACGAATTGGCCACGTTCTTATTCTTGGTTCTTTCGGTAAAGTCGTCACGTAGAAGGGAAATAATAAAATAATAAAAATATTAAATAATACAAATATAAAACAATAAAAATTCTCACGACGTTTCGACTGCAACACGAGCAATCATCATCANGTGTGAAATCCACAAGAAAATGTTCTTGCTGTGGATATCACACCTGATGATGATTGCAACACCAGCAACATTTTCTTGCTGTGGATATCACACCTGATGATGATTGCAACACAAGCAATCATCATCACCAAGCAACATTCTCTTGCTGTGGATATCACACCTGATGATGATTGCAACACAAGCAATCATCACCACAGCAACATTTTCTTGCTGTGGATATCACACCTGATGATGATTGCAACACAAGCAATCATCACCAAGCAACATTATCNTGCTGTGGATATCACACCTGATGATGATTGCAACACAAGCAATCATCATCACCAAGCAACATTTTCTTGCTGTGGATATCACACCTGATGATGATTGCACCACAAGCAATCATCATCACCAAGCAACAACATTCTCTTGCTGTGGATATCACACCTGATGATTGCAACACAAGCAATCATCATCACCACAGCAACACTTTCTTGCTGTGATGATGATTGCTTGTGTTGGCAGTCGAAACGTCGTGAGAATTTTTTATGTTTTATATTTTATTATTTATTTTTTCCCTTCTACGTGACTTTACCGAAAGAACCAAGAAGATGAATCCCTGCAGTCACGAAAAAAGCTTCAAATAAAAAGTTGGCCACGTTCCGTTTACGCGACACCAAAACATATCTCGTTGGCTGTGCCGGGTGGTGGCGGGTTTCACACAAATCTTGCCGTCGCCCGATGATGCCGGTTGTAATTACCCACGAAACGTCAGACTTCAGATTGTGAACGTTGTGGCTTTGCTCTGCAACACAAGGGTGGGTTGCTGTACCAGTGACCAATTGGCGGCGAATTTCGCGGCACGACATTCACATTGACGTGATCCAACACAACAAAACACAACTCTGATAATTCACTGGTCAACAACAAAAAAAAACATTTTTTCTGGCCTGGACTTTTGCAGCTGTTCTAGACTAATTTCAGGGTGCCGATTTCAAATCTGGTCTCAGATTTGCACTATCGCATCTCATTTTTATGCTATCGGCATACCCCATTTTCATTGATTTTATCCGAAATTAACTCCGTCACTTATGATTGCAAGTTGTTGCGAGTGGTGACTGGTTTAGGTTAAAATATGGTGCTGATTTTTAGGACAGTGTGTTTATAATATAATTTTATGTAGATATCCACATTTATTTAATANTTTTCTTCTGCAGTTTTTATTGAAAATGCAATATTTGATATCTCAAAAACTGATGCAGAATTTTTAAACCATTGTNCCTTATGCCAAAAAAGTGTGTTGACCAGTGTTATATGATATTAGTCTTCTTGTTCTTTCGGTGAAGTCAGTAGAAGGAAGTAATAAAATATAAAAATAAAACATTAAAATAATTTCACGACTTTCGGCCACAACAAGCAGCCGTCCAGGTCTGTCAGACGCTGTCTCCCCGGACCTTTCTCCACCTAGGACGGCTGCTTGCGTTGTGGCCGAAACGTCGTAGAATTATTTTATGTTTTATTTCATTATTTTATTACTTCCCTTCTACGTGACTTACCGAAAGAACCAAGAAGATGAATCCCTGCAGTCACGAAACTTAATGAAATTATTTATTATGTTATTTTTAAATTTTATTACCCTTCACGTGCTTTACCGAAAGAACCAAGAAGATGAATCCCTGCAGTCACGAAATGCTTTACATCGAAAGATATTCAAGTCGTGAAAGCCTGCGCTACTTTGAAGTGGGGGGTGAGGTGGGTGGGGGCCAACCCTCTCTGTCCTCCTGACAAAGGGTTTTGAGATTCGCCGATGATTCTGCATGACACAATTGNTGTTGTTGTTGTTTAGAACTCACAAACGCGACACAAAGACAGGNAGACCCGGAACCACGTNGGGGGGGGGGGGGCGATGTGATCTATACTTAAAAAAAAAATCTACGTGAAAAATCAGAAGAGTTTTTTTTGTGTGTGTCTTGTGTTACATATTCGCCCGCCCCGGACATCCGATTAGCACACGCTGACTAAGCAATTGCACAGTAATTCACCCACACTCACACTCACACACACTCACACACTCACACACTCACACTCACACACACACTCACACACTCACACACANTCACATGCACACACTCACNATCACACACACTCACACACACACACACACACACACACTCACACACACACACACTCACACACACACTCACTCACACACACACACACTCCCTCAAACACACACTCACACACACACACACTCACACACACAANACTCACACTCACTCACACACACACACACTCACACACACTCACACACACACTCACACACTCACACACTCACACACTCACACACACGCACACTCACACTNACACACTCACACCACTCACACACTCACTCACACACACANAGTCACACACTNACACACACACACACACACACACTCACTCACACACACTCACACACACTCACTCACTCACACACACTCACACACTCTCACACACTCACACTCTCACACACTCACACTCACACACACTCACACACACACTCACACACTCACACACACTCACACACTCACACACACTCACACACACAACCACACACACACACTCACACACTCACTCACACACTCACACACATACTCACACACACACACTCACNCACTCACACACTCACACACTCACACACTCACCACACACTCCCACACACACACACTCACACACTCACACACACTNACACACACACTCACATACAGCACANACACACTCACACACACTCACACTCACTCACACANTCACANACTCACACACNGACACACACACACACACTCACACACACTCACANACTCACACACACACACTCCACCACACTCACTCACACTCACACACTCACACACACTCACACACACACTCACACACACTCACACACACACACTCACTACTCTCTCGGCCTGATAACGCCCGACAACAACTACCACGCGCGAAACTCTCCCTGCCCTCGTTAGTGGCAGGGGGGAGAAGGTGTGTTAATAGAACACGTGTGTGTGTGTGTCAAACATGTGTGTGTGTGTGTCAAACACGTGTGTGTGTCAAACACGTGTGTGTGTGTCAAACGCGTGTGTGTGTCAAACACGTGTGTGTGTGNTTGTGTCAAACACGTGTGTGTGTGTCAAACATGTGTGTGTGTGTCAAACACGTGTGTGTGTGTCAAACACGTGTGTGTGTGTGTCAAACACGTGTGTGTCAAACACGTGTGTGTGTGTGTGTCAAACATGTGTGTGTGTGTCAAACACGTGTGTGTCAAACACGTGTGTGTGTGTGTCAAACACGTGTGTGTCAAACACGTGTGTGTGTGTGTCAAACACNTGTGTGTGTGTGTCAAACACNTGTGTGTGTGTGTCAAACACGTGTGTGTGTGTGTCAAACACGTGTGTGTGTCAGTGTCAAACATGTGTGTGTGTCAAACACGTGTGTGTCAAACACGTGTGTGTATGTGTCAAACATGTGTGTGTGAGCGTGTGTCAAACACGTGTGTGTGTGTCAAACACTGTGTGTGTGTCAAACACGTGTGTGTGTCAAACACGTGTGTGTGTCAAACACGTGTGTGTGAGTGCGTGAGTGTGTGAGTGCATGAGTGTGTGAGTGCGTGAGTGTGTGTGCGTGTGTGCGTGAGCGAGTGTGAAAGGGTGAGACTCCACCGTGAAACGCGCAATGCGCGTCGCCATGCCGGGTGAGGCGGATCTACAAACTTCACCGACATCGCTCACAGCTGTCGCGACGACCGTGACGACGACCGCCTCCACCGCCACCACCGCCACCACCGCCACCACCGCCACCGCCACCACCGCCACCACCGCCACCACCGCCACCACCGCCGCCACCGCCGCCACCACCGCCACCACGCCTGGGCACGCCGGGCCGGTGTTGGTCCCTTGCGAGGCTCTCTCCGGAGCGGGCGGCGTGCAGGGCCCTCTCCCACGGACGCGCTCGGCGGCACACCGTCCTTGTTGTCGTCTCGGGTGGACTAGGGTGGACTAGGGTGGACTAGGGTGGACTAGGGTGGACTTGCCGTCATCGCGAGGGGCAAGCGAGGTCCGAGTGAGCGAGTGGTCCGAGTGGGCGAGTGGTGAGCAGTTCAATTGGGGGGCGGTTCGAGTGGTGAGCGGTCTGAGTGAGCGAGTGGTGAGCGGTTCAAGTGGTGAGCGGTCTGAGTAGTGAGTGGTTAGAGTGAGCGAGTGGTGAGCGGTTCAATTGGGGGGCGGTTCAATTGGGGGGCGGTTTAATTGGGGGGCGGTTCAATTGGGGGGCGGTTCGAGTGGTGAGCGAGTGGTGAGCGGTTCAAGTGGTGAGCGGTTCAATTGGGGGGCGGTTCGAGTGAGCGAGTGGTGAGCGGTTCAAGTGGTGAGCGGTTCAATTGGGGGGCGGTTGAGTGGTGAGCGAGTGGTGAGCGGTTCAAGTGGTGAGCGGTTCAATTGGGGGGCGGTTCGAGTGGTGAGCGGTCTGAGTGAGCGAGTGGTGAGCGGTTCAAGTGGTGAGCGGTGAGTGAGTGGTGAGGTCCAGTGAGCGAGTGGTGAGCGGTCTGAGTGAGCGAGTGGTGACAAGTGAGTGAGTGGTGAGCGGTCCGAGTGAGTGAGCGGTGAGCGGTCCGAGTGAGCGAGTGGTGAGCGGTTCAAGTGGTGAGCGGTTTGAGTGAGTGAGTGGTGAGCGGTCCGAGTGAGCGAGCGGTGAGCGGTTCAAGTGGTGAGCGGTTTGAGTGAGTGAGTGGTGAGCGGTCCGAGCGAGCGGTGAGCGGTCCGAGTGAGTGAGCGGTGAGCGGTTCAAGTGGTGAGCGGTTTGAGTGAGTGAGTGGTGAGCGGTCCGAGTGAGCGAGCGGTGAGGGATCCGAGTGAGTGAGTGGTGAGCGGTTCAAGTGGTGAGCGGTTTTGAGTGAGTGAGTGGTGAGCGGTCCGAGTGAGTGAGTGAGCGAGTGAGCGAGCAATTCGAGTGAGCGAGTGGTGAGAGTTNAGAGTGGGGAGCGGTGAGCGAGCGGTGAGCGGTCTGAGTGAGCGAGTGGTGAGCGNGTGGTGAGCGAGTGGTGAGCGAGTGGTGAGTGGTCAGAGTGGGTGAGCGGTGGCGCTGGGTCCAGCCTGCGAGGCGACCGACTTCCTCTGAGCGCTTCTGTGNCATGGCCTGAGTCCAGGGGCAAGTCAGGGGAGCAGTCAGGGGCAGAGCAGAGGGGGCAAGCAGGGGGAGCAGCAGAGGGCAGCAGCAGAGGAGCCGGAGGGGCAGCAGTCAGGGGCAGAGCAGNAGGAGNGCAGAGGGGCAGCAGAAGGCAGTNGCAGAGGGAGGATTCAGAGGGGACAGCAGAAGGGTGCAGAGGGAGAGATGGGTGAGAGAGGGCANTNGAGGGAGAGCAGAGGGTNGCAGAGGGGAGCAGNAGGGNGCAGAGGGGAGCAGAAGGGTAGCAGGAGAGCAGCAGNAGGGGCAGNAGCAGGGGCAGAGTCAGGGGCAGATGNAGAGGGCAGCAGCAGCAGAGGGGCAGCAGTCAGGGGGAGACATCAGCAGAGGGAGCAGCAGGGGAGGCAACAGCAGAGGGAGNAGCAGACAGGGGGCAGAGNAGGGGGCAGGCAACAGNAGAGGGGCAGCAGAGGGAGAGCAGGGGGCAGCAGCAGGGGCAGTAGCAGAGGCAGAGCAGCAGAGGGGGCAGCAGCAGGGGGCAGCATCAGAGAGGGCAGGCAGAGCAGAGGGCAGNAGCAGAGGGGCAGAGCAGGGGGAGCAGTCAGAGGGGCAGCAGAGGGCAGGCAGGGGGCAGCAGNAGGGGGCAGCAGCAGNAGGGGGCAGCAGCAGCAGCAGTCAGGGGGCAGCAGCAGCAGGGGGCAGCAGCAGGGGAGAGCAGCAGGGGGCAGCAGCAGAGAGAGGGGAGCAGTTCAGAGGGAGCAGCAGCAGNAGGCAGAGNAGGGGGCAGAGCAGAGGGAGCAGCAGGGGAGCAGCAGGGGCAGCAGTTCAGGGGGCAGCAGCAGGGGGCAGCAGAGGGGCAGCAGNAGTGGGCAGCAGCAGTGGCAGCAGCAGAGGGCAGCAGCAGGGGCAGCAGAGGGGGCAGCAGCAGGGGGAGCAGNAGGGGCAGCAGCAGGGGCAGCAGCAGCAGCAGAGGGGCAGCAGCAGTGGCAGCAGNAGAGGGCATCAGCAGGGGGCAGCAGCAGGGGGCAGCAGCAGAGGGCAGCAGCAGAGGCAGCAGCAGGGGCAGCAGCAGGGGCAGCAGCAGTGGGCAGCAGCAGAGGGCATCAGCAGTGGGCAGCAGCAGGGGCAGCAGCAGAGGGCAGCAGCAGAGGGCAGCAGCAGGGGCAGCAGCAGGGGCAGCAGCAGAGGGCAGCAGCAGTGGGCAGCAGCAGTGGGCATCAGCAGGGGGCAGCAGCAGAGGGCAGCAGCAGGGGGCAGCAGCAGAGGGCAGCAGCAGGGGCAGCAGCAGGGGGCAGCAGCAGAGGGCAGCAGCAGGGGGCAGCAGCAGGGGCAGCAGCAGGGGCAGCAGCAGGGGCAGCAGCAGGGGGCATCAGCAGGGGCAGCAGCAGTGGGCAGCAGCAGGGGCAGCAGCAGGGGGCAGCAGCAGGGGCAGCAGCAGGGGGCAGCAGCAGCAGCGATGAGAAACAGTTACCCACCATTTAATCACTCACTCACCCGCCGATAATTACTCACTCACTCGCACAACAACAACAACCGCCATTCGCCACTAACGTACNTCACCACACCTTGTGCCANGCCATGTCACCATTTACACACACTCACTTACAACCACCACCACTCACNCATTCACACACANTCACACACTNACACACACACNCACCACNCACNCACACATTCACACCACTCACACTCACCACCACCACATACTCACACACACCCGCCCACCCGCCCGCCCACCACTCGCTCGCCCACCGCTCNCCCACCCACTCGCCCACTCACCCACCGCTCGCCACCACACGATCACNCGCATCACCCACAATCGCTCACCACACTCGCCCACCCGCTCGCCCACNCGCTCACCACCGCTCACCCACTCGCACACCCANTCGCCCACCCACNCGCTCGCTCACCCACTCGCCACTCATCCACCATTTGCTCGCTCACTCGCTCACTCATCCACCACTCGCTACACCACTCACCACTCGTTCACCACTCGCTCACCCACTCACTCGCCAACTCGCCCAACCCAATCACCCAGGGCCACTCTCCCCGGACTCCTCCACCTGGTCCACGAGCCTGCATCGCCGCGACGTGGTGAGGGTCGTGGTGAGGGTGGTGGTGAGGGTGGNGGTGAGGGTGGTGGTGAGGGTCATGGTAAGGGTGGTGGTGAGGGTGGTGGTGAGGGTGGCGGTGAGGGTCGTGGTGGGGTGGTGAGGGTGGTGGTGAGGGTGGTGGTGAGGGTTGCGGTGAGGGTAGTGGTGAGGGTGTGGTGAGGGTGGTGAGGGTGGTGGTGAGGGTCGTGGTGAGGGTGGTGGTGAGGTGTGGTGAGGGTGGTGAGGGTGGTGGTGAGGGTCGTGGTGAGGGTGGTGTGAGNGTGGTGGTGAGGTCGTGTGAGGGTGGTGGTGAGGGTGTGGTGAGGGTGTGGTAGGGTGTGAGGGTGGTGGTGAGGGTGCGGTGAGGGTCGTGGTGAGGGTGGTGGTGAGTGGTTGGTGGTGAGGGTCGTGGTGAGGGTGGTGGTGAGGGTGGTGGTGANGGTGGTGGTGAGGTGGTGAGGTGGTGAGGGTGGTNGTGAGGGTCGTGTGAGGGTGAGTGAGGGTGTGAGGGTGGTGGTGAGGGTTGGTGTGAGNGTGGTGTGAGTGNCGTGGTGAGGTGGTGGTGAGGGTACGTGGTGAGTGGTGTGAGGGTCGTGGTGAGGGTCGCAGTGAGGGTGTGAGTGAGGGTNGTGTGAGGGTGTGAGGGTGAGTGAGGTGGTGAGGGTGTGTGGTGGTGTGAGGGTCGTGGTGAGGGTGTGTGGGTNGTGTGAGGGTNGTGGTGAGTGAGGGCGTNGTGAGTGAGGTGTGGTGGTGGTGAGGTGGTGGTGAGGTGGTGGTGAGGGTNGTNGTGGTGGTGAGGGTGGTGAGGTGAGGGTAGTGGTGAGTCGTGGTGAGGGTGAGGGTGTGGTGAGTGGTGGTGGTGAGGGTCGTGGTGAGTGGGTGGTGGTGAGGGTGGTGGTGGTGGTGAGGGTGGTGTGAGGGTCGTGGTGAGGGTGGTGGTGGTGAGGGTGGTGTGAGGTGGTGAGGGTGGTGGTGAGGGTGGTGGGTGTGAGGGTGGTGTGAGGGTGGTGAGGGTGGTGAGGGTGGTGAGGGTGGCGGTGAGGGTGGCGGTGAGGGTGGCGGTGAGGTGGTGGTGAGGGTGGCGGTGAGGGCGGTGAGGGTGGTGTGAGGGTGGTGAGGGGGTGTGAGGGTGGTGTGAGGGTGGTGAGGGTGGTGAGGGTGGTGAGGGTGGTGTGAGGGGGTGAGTGGGTGGTGNGGTGGTGAGGGTGGTGAGGGTGGTGAGGTGGGCGAGGGTGGTGAGGGTNGCGGTGGGGTGGTGGTGAGGGTGGTGAGGGTGGTGAGGGTGGTGGTGNGTGGTGAGGGTGGTGAGGGGGTGGTGAGCGTCGTGGTGAGTGTGGTGGTGAGGGTGGTGTGAGGTGGTGAGGGTGTGAGGGTGGTGGGTGGTGTGANGGTGGTGGTGGTGGTGAGGGTGGTGGTGAGGTNGCGGTGAGGGTGCGGTGAGGGTGGTGAGGGTGGTGAGGGTGGTGAGGGTGGTGGTGAGGGTGGTGAGGTGGTGGTGAGTGGTGGTGGTGGTGGTGGTGGTGAGGTGGTGAGGGTCNTGGTGAGNGTGGTGGTGAGGGTGGTNGTGGTGGTGAGGTGGTGAGTGAGAGGTGGTGGTGAGTGGTGAGGGTGAGGGTGGTGAGGTGGTGGTGAGGGTGGTGAGGGCGTGAGGGTCACGNCGGTNGTGATGGTGGGGTGGTGGTGAGGGTGGTGGTGAGGGTNGTGGGGTGGTGAGGTGGTGAGGGTGGTGAGGGTGGTGAGGGTGGTGAGGGTGGTGAGGGTGGTGGTGAGGGTGGTGAGGGTGGTGGGGTGGTGGTGAGGGTGGTGANGGTGGTGAGGGTAGTGGGTGGTGGTGGTGGTGGTGGTNAGGTGGTGGTGGTGGCGGTGGTGGTGAGGGTGGTGGTGGTGAGGGTGGTGGTGGTGGTGGTGAGGGTGTGAGGGTGGTGANGGTGGTGGTGAGGGTGTGACGGGTGGTGGTGGGGTGGTGGTGGGGTTGGTGACGATGGCGTGGTGGTGGGGTGTGGTGAGGGTGGTGGTGGTGAGGGTGGTGTGAGGGTGGTGGTGAGGGTGGTGGTGTGGTGGTNAGGGTGGTGAGGGTGGTGGTGAGGTGGTGGTGATGGTGGTGANGCGGTGGTGGTGGTNAGGGTGGTGANGGTGGTGAGGGTGGTGAGGGTGGTGGTGAGGGTGGTGGTGAGGGTGGTGGTGAGGGTGGTGGTGAGGGTAGTGAGGTGGTGGTGAGGGTGGTGGTGAGGGTGGTGGTGAGGGAGGTGGTGAGTGGTGGTGAGGGTAGTGGGGTGGTGGTGAGGTGGTGGTGAGGGTAGTGGGTGGTGGTGGTGGTGGNGGTGGTGGTGAGGGTGGTGGTGGTGGTGGTGGTNGTGTGGTGGTGGGAGGGTGGATGAGGTGGTGGTGGTGAGGGTGGTGGTGAGCGTGGTGAGGGTGGTGGTGANGTGGTGGTGAGGGTGGTGAGGGTGGTGGTGAGGGTGGTGAGGGTGGTGAGGGTGGTGAGGGTGGTGGTGAAGGTGGTGAGGGTGGTGAGGGTGAGNGTGGTGAGGGTGGTGAGGGTGGTGGTGAGGGTGGTGGTGANGGTGNTGGTGAGGTGGTGGTNGTGGTGGTGAGNGTGGTGAGGTGGTGAGGGTGGTGAGGTGGTGGTGAGGGTGGTGGTGAGGGTGGTGATGGTGGTGAGNGTGGTGGTGAGGGTGGTGAGGGTGGTGGTGAGGGTGGTGAGTGGTGGTGAGGTGGTGAGGGTGGTGAGGGTCGTGGTGAGGGTGGTGGTGGTGAGGTGGTGAGGTGGTGAGGGTGGTGGTGGTGAGGTGGTGGGTCGTGGTGANGTGGTGGTGAGGGNGGTGAGGTGGTGAGACACAGGTGGTGGTGAGGGTGGTGAGGGTGGTGAGGTGGTGGGTGGTGAGGGTGGTGAGGGTGGTGGTGAGGGTCGTGGTGAGGGTGANGGTAGTGGTGAGGGTGTGGTGAGGGTGGTGGTGAGGGTGGTGAGGGTGGTGAGGGTCGTGGTGAGGGTGGTGAGGGTGGTGGTGAGTGGTGAGGTGGTGAGGTGGTGGTGAGGTCGTGGTGANGGTNGCGGTGAGGGTGGTGAGGGTGGTGAGGGTGGTGAGGTGGTGGTGAGGGTGGGGGAGGGTGGTGAGGTGGTGGTGAGGGTGGTGAGGGTGGTGGTGAGGGTGGTGAGGGTGGCGGTGAGGTGGTGAGGTGGTGGTGAGGGTGGTGAGGGCGGTGAGGGTGGTGGTGAGGGTGGTGAGGGTGGTGAGGGTGAGGGTGGTGAAGGTGGTGGTGAGGGTGGTGAGGGTGGTGGTGAGGGTNGCGGTGAGGGTGGTGGGGCGTGGTGAGGGTNCCGGTGAGGGTGGTGAGGGTGGTGAGGGTGGCGGTGCGGGTGGTGGTGAGGGTNGTGAGGGTGGTGGTGGTGGTGAAGGTGGTGGTGGTGGGTGGTGGTGAGGGTCGTGGTGAGGGTGGTGAGGGTGGTGGTGAGGGTGTGGTGAGGGTGTGAGGGTGGTGNTGGGTGGTGGTGANGGGGTGGTGAGGGGTGGTGAGGTGGTGAGGGTGGCGGTGAGGGTGGTGAGGGTGGTGAGNGTGGTGGTGAGNGTGGTGGTGAGGGTGGTGGTGAGGTGGTGAGNGTGGTGAGTGGTGGTGTGAGGGTGGTGAGCANGGTGGTGGTGGTGGTGAGGTGGTGAGGGTGGTGGTGAGGGTGTGGTGAGGGTGGTGGTGAGGGTGGTGGTGAGGGTCGTGGTGAGGTGGTGGTGAGGGTCGTGGTGAGGGTGGTGGTGAGGGTGGTGGTGAGGGCGGTGAGGTGGTGGTGATGGTGAGNGTGGTGGTGGTGAGGGTGGTGGTGAGGTCGCGGTGGGGGTGGTGAGGTCGTGGTGAGGGTGGTGAGGGTGGCGGTGAGGGTGGTGGTGAGGGTGGTGGTGAGGGTGGTGTGAGGGTGGTGAGGGTGGTGAGGGTGGTGGTGAGGGTCGTGGTGAGGGTGGTGAGGGTAGTGNTGGGTGTGGTGGTGGTGGTGGTGAGGGTGGTGAGGGTGGTGGTGGTGGTGGAGGGTGGTGGTGAGGGTGGTGGTGATGGTGANGGTGGTGAGAGGTNGCGGTGAGGGTGGTGAGGGTGGTGGTGAGGGTGGTGAGGGTGGTGGTGATGGTGGTGAGGGTGGTGGTGGTGAGGTGGTGGTGGTGAGGGTGGTGGTGAGGTAGTGAGGGTGGTGGTGAGGGTGGTGGTGAGGGTGGTGGTGAGGGTGGTGAGGGTGGTGGTGGTGGTGGTGAGTGGTGGTGGTGAGGGTGGTGGTGAGGGTGGTGAGGGTGGTGANGGTGAGGGTGGTGAGGGTGGTGAGGGTGGTGAGGGTGGTGAGGGTGGTGGTGAGGGTGGTGGTGAGGGTGGTGGTGAGGGTGGTGGTGGTGAGGGTCACAGTGAGGGTGGGTGGTGGTGAGGGTGGTGGTGAGGGTGGTGGTGAGGGTGGTGAGGGTGGTGGTGGTGAGGGTCACAGTGAGGGTGGTGGTGAGGGTGGTGGTGAGGGTCACAGTGAGTGGGTGGTGTGGTGGTGGTGGTGAGGGGGTGGTGGTGGTGGTGGTGGTGGTGGTGGTGGTGGTGGTGAGGGTGGTGGTGANGGTGGTGAGGGTGGTGAGGTGGCGGTGAGGGTGGTGAGGGTGGCGGTGAGGGTGGTGAGGGTGGCGGTGAGGGTGGTGAGGGTGGTGGTGAGGGTGGTGGTGAGGGTGGTGGTGGTGAGGGTGGTGGTGGTGAGGGTAGTGAGTGGGTGGTGGTGAGGGTGGTGGTGAGTGGGTGGTGGTGAGGGTGGTGGTGGTGAGGGTNGTGGTGGTGGTGGGGGGTCACGGTGAGGGTGGTGAGGGTGGTGGTGGTGGTGGTGGTGAGGGTGGTGAGTGGTGGTGGTGANGGTGGTGAGGGTGGTGGTGGTGAGNGTGGTGGTGGTGAGGGTCACAGTGAGTGGTGGTGGTGAGGGTGGTGANGGTGGTGAGGGTGGTGGTGAGGGTGGTGAGGGTGGTGGTGGTGAGGGTCACAGTGAGTGGGTGGTNGTGAGTGAGGGTGGTGGTGAGGGTGGTGGTGGTGGTGGTGGTGAGGGTGGTGGGGGTGGTGGTGAGGGTGGTCACGGTAGATGTTGGGGTCCAGGNAGCTGGTGGAGTTGGGCAGCTTGGAGAGGTGGTAGTTTGGTGCGGAACTCGGCGAGGTTCTCGCTCACCCACACGTNGGGGGTNTGCGGAGAGGGCGGNACAGTGACGTCACGGCGANGTACGGCGACGTCACGGACGTCACGGCGGTCACGGTCAACGTCACGGCGACGTCACGGCGGTCACGGCGGTCAGACACGTCACGGCGACGGTCAGGCACGTCAACGTCACGGCGACGTCACAGTCACGGCGACGTNACCACGTCACGGCGGTCAACGTGGCGACGTCAACAGTCACGGCGACGTCAACACGTCACGGCGGTCAACGTCACGGCGACGTCACCACGTCACGGCGACGTCAAACGTCACGGCGAGTACGTGGCGGTCAACACGTGGCGAGTACACGTCACGGCGACGTCAACGTCACGGCGAGTACGTCACGGCGACGCACGTCACGGCGACGCACGTCACGGCGGTCGTCACGGCGACGTCAACGTCACGGCGACGTCCGTCACGGCGGTCGTCACGGCGACTCACCCGTCACGGCGACGTCCACGTCACGGCGACGTCCCACGTCACGGCGACGTCACCAGTACGGCGCGCACCACGANGGCGAGTCACCACGTCACGGCGACGTCACCACGTCACGGCGAGTCACACGTCACGGCGACGTCACCACGTCACGGCGACGTCACAGTCACGGCACGTCACGTCACGGCGACGTCAACACGTCACGGCGACGTCACCGTCACGGCGACGCCACGTCACGGCGACGTCACAGTCACGGCGACGTCACGTCACGGCGACGTCACAGCGACGTCAACACGTCACAGCGACGTCAACACGTCACAGCCTCGTCACAGCGACGTCACAGCGACGTCACAGCGACGTCACAGCGACGTCACAGCGACGTCACAGGACCAACACGTAGCGACGTCAACAGTCACAGCGCGTCAAATCAAGCGACGTCAACACGTCACAGCCTTACAGCGACGTCACAGCGACGTCAACACGTCACAACTCACAGCGACGTCAACATCACAGCGCAACCGTCACAGGACGTCACAGCGACGTCAACACGTCACAGCGACGTCACAGCGACGTCAAACGTCACAGCGACGTCACAGCGACGTCAACACGTCACACGACGTCAACACGTCACAGGAAACACGTCACAGCGACGTCACAGCGACGTCAAGGACGTCGAGCGACTCGCAGCGAGTCGCAGCTGTCGCGCGTGTGCAGCGATCAACGTCACAGCGACGTCACACGACGTCAAACGACAGACGTCACGCGTGTGGACCAAGCGACGTCAAGGACGTCACAGCAGTCACAGCGACGTGCGTCGTCACAGCGTCGTCACAGCACGTACAGCGGTCGACGCAAACGTCAAGCGACGTACAGCGACGTCACAGCGACGTAGCGAGTTACAGCGGTCACAGCACGTCAACACGTCACAGCAACGTCACAGCCGTCAAACGTCACACGACTCACAGCGTCGTACAACGCAGCNACGTCAACAGTCACAGCGACTCAAGCNAGTCAACACGCAAGCGAACAGCGACCACAGCGACGACACGTCAAGCNACGTCCGCGACGTCACAGNGACGTCACACGTCACAGCGACGTCACAGCGACGTCACACGACGTCAACACCACACGACGTCAAAAGTCGAACGGCGCAATGACAATGCGCTATCAGGGTATGAGAGCTCGCGGCTTCGATATGGGACCTCTCTTGCCAGTATGACCGTTTCTGGGTCACGTGAAAAAGAAAACAGAAATCCTGTTTCAGGGTTTGAACTCGCGACCTCGCGACCTCCGCAAGCGACCTCGCTCGACCCCACAGGGGGGGGGGGGGCGCTGGCCGAGGTCACCGTGAGTCAAGGACCCGGATTCGAACTCGGCTCGCCTGACGTTTCTGGAGCCACCGTGCCCCTACGGTCAAATGCCTGCCCCCCCCCCCCCCCGCAAATGTGCGTCGAACTTCTTTCGCGCCATACGTAGCCGACGCGCTCGATGGAGCCTACGCTCGGATGTTCCGGCCGCGGAAGGCCGGAGGGGATTGTGGGTAGTAAACCCAACGTCGGCCGCTGTGAAGGTTACATCGGCCGGCTAGCGTCAAGCCTTTAGTCCCCCCAGCCCCCAGCACGCACACATAGACAAAGATCCCCCGTATAGCCTTAACAGACTGTAGGGGCAAGTGCTGTTAGCGAGCACAGCACACACACACACACACGCGCAGACGCATGCTCCAGGCAGACGCGTGCACACAGACACGCAGACACTCGCGTGGAGACACGCACGCGGACCAATGCACACACAGACCCACGCACACGCAGATAACGCGTAGCCAACACCACTAGCAGACTACAGAAGAGAGGTAACAAACACAAAGATCACCCGTGTAGCCTGACAGCTGTTGGGGCAAGTGCTGTTAGCGAGCAGCACACGCCCGACCGCCTTTGTCTCCCCAGTGGCGATGTTTACACACCGCGCAGGTGCTGATTTGAGGCTGAGTCGACCTAGGGGAGCCCCAGGACTGGTTCAGATAATCGTTGTCCGTGACAGGGAATCGAACTCGGATCGCCGGGTTCATAGCGCTAACCACTACACCACCACTCCTCCAACACCACCGTAGACACACACTCACACACTCTAGCAGATACGCGTGCAGACACACATAAGCAGATACGCGTGCAGACACACATAAGCTGTCCCACGCTCGCATACACACGGATGCACGGGGAGGCACACGCATGCAGACACACACAGACATACAAACAGGCACAGACACAAAGAGAAAGATGCCCGTGTAGCCTTTCACCCACTGTTGGGCAAGTGCTGTTCATGGGACGCAGATACGCACACAGACATGTACACACTCACTCACGCACACACACTCGCCACGCACTCAGTAGCTCGCTTGCTCAGAAGCATGTACACACTAATGCACCCATACACGCACTCGCACGCACGCACTCGCACGCACACGCACGCACGCACACACACACGCACCCACACACGCACGCACGCACGCACACTAGCACGCACACACCCACGCACACACGCACCNACACACACACACTAGCACGCACACACCCACCCACGCACGCACGCACACACACTAGCACGCGCACACACTCGCACGCACACTCAAGCAACACACGCACACAGGCAGGAGCCTGCACGTGCGACCCCAGACGCACACACGCGCGGCCTCATTAGATTGCGAGTTCCAGGAAACGGGCTCTGCCGCTTCGAGCGCGCACACACGCACACACACACACGCACACACACACACGCACACATGCACAGACCCCGCTCCCCATCTCCCCGCTCGGCCCCCAACCTCACCGCGCCCCCCCCCCCCGCACCGTAGCAGAACGCGAGCTCCCGTTCAACTTTCACGCTCGCCCGCACCGCGGCCACCGCCACGCGAATCGACAAGGCGCCCGCCCGCCCGCCCGCCAGCCCGCCAGCCCGCCCGCGCGGAAACTGCCCGTCGGCATCCACCAGCGCGGCCCGGCGCTGTCGCTGGCGCGGCTTTGCCCCGGCAGACACCGCCATCGAACCGGCGGCGGGCGGGCAGGCGGGCGGGCAGCCCTCGTAACTCAATCAATGCTCGACTAATCAGCGGCGCTCGCTCCGAGCGCGGCTGCAGGACACGCAATTGCCGTCACGAGGGACGGCGGTGGTGACGGTCGTAGTGGTGACAGTAGAGGTGGGGGGGGTGGTGGTGTAGCGGTGGTGACGGTGGTGGTGACAGAAGAGGTGGGGGGGTGGTGGTGTGGTGGTGTGGCGGTGGTGACGGTGGGAGTGGTGGCGGCATTTGCAGTGGTGGTGGTTGTGCAATTGGCGGCGGTGGTGGCGGTGGTGATGGTAGTGGTGGCGGTGGCAGTCGTGGTGGTGGTTGTGAAATTGGCGGTGGTGGTGGCAGTGGTGATGGTAGTGGTGGCGTGGTGGCAGTAGTGGTGGTAGTGGTGGTGGGAGTGGTGGCAGTAGTGGTGGTTGTAGCAGTGATGAGAGTGCTGGTAGTTGTGGCGGTGGTGGCAGTAGTGGTGGCAGTAGTAGTGTTGTAGCGGCAATGGCAGTATTGGTGGTTGTAGTGGTGGTGGCAGCAGCGGTGATAGTGCTAGTGATGGTAGCGGTAGTGAAAGTGCCGGCGGTGGCGGCGGTGCCGGGAACGCCTCCTGCGACCCGCCGCTTTGGTGGCGAGGGTTGGTGGAACGTGCAAGAGATTTGTTGACGTGCACGCACCGCAAGCTCCGCACAGGCGCGCGTGTGTGTACCCATGCACACACGTGTGTGCGTGTGTACCCATGCACACGTGCGTGTGCGTGCGCGTGCGTGCGCGTGCGTGCCCATGCACACGCGTGTGTGCGTGTGTACCCATGCACACGTGCGTGTGCGTGTGTGCGCGTGCGTGCGCGTGCGTGTGTGTACCCATGCACACGCGCGTGTGTGCTTCAGGCTCACATGTCCTCGGGGGTCCAGTGCAGCAGCACCTTCACCTTCCCCGTCTCGTCCTTCCTGCGCGCCACCACCTGCTCGCCCGCAAGTGCAAAGGCAAAGATCCCCCGTGTAGCCTTCACAGACTGTTGGGGCAAGAGCTGTTAGCGAGGCAGACGCACGCACAGAGACACGCACGCGGACCAATGCCACGCAGACCCACGCACACACCGTAGACCACACACACAGCAGATATGTGTACAGAGACGTACACAAAGACAAAGACCTCCCCGTGTAGCCTTAACAGACTGGGGCAAGTTGCTGTCAACCACGCGTAGACAGAGACACGCACGCGGACACAGACGCAGACCACCACACNNCGCAGACACACACACACCCAGATACACAGAGANGTGCACAAGACAAAGATCCCCGTGTAGCCGAACACTGTTGGGCAAGTGCGTTAGCGAGACCTATGAANGCGGTGAGCACACGANGGGGTGGGTGGCCAGCACCACCCGCCCGCACTTTGTCTCCCCAGTCTTCACAGATGTTGGGGCAAGAGCTACTTAGNCGAGGGGCTCANTTGAAGCTGACCCACGTCCCTAGGGGAGAGACCGTAGCGATTATTCGATTAAATGCGTCATAGGTTCCGGAGTGGGAATCGAACCCGGGTCAGCATTCTTAGTACACGCGGGNAATCGCTGCACCACCACTCCCCACACAAAGACAAAGACAAAGATCCCCGTATAGCCTTAACACTGTAGGGGCAAGTGCTGTTAGCGAGCCAGAAGGCCGGAACGGACACGAGGGGTGGGTGGCCANCACCACGCCTCCCCGACCGCTTTTGTCTCCCTAGTGGCGATGTTTACACACCGCACCGGTACTCATTAAGGCTGAGTCGACCTAGGGAGGCGGTTCAGATAATCGTCACTGGTGTTTGCCGTGAGCGGGAATCGAACTCGGGTCGCCAGGTTCGTAGCGCAGCGTGCTAACCGCTACACCACCGATCCCCACAACCGTCACACACACACACCGTNACACACACACACACCGTAACACCATCACAAACATAAATACCGTCACACACACACCANCACACACACACACACAGATTCAACAGTCACTCAACAAGGACCATTGCCATGAACGTTGAATTTGATGGAAATGCTTTCGCTTTAAAACCACAAAGACCCGGAGACACATTTGAGTCTATGGGTCTCCGTGTGAGTCTGTGTGCGAGTCTGTGTGCGAGTCTGTGGCTCTGTGTGCGAGTCTATGAGTATATGTCTATGTGAGTCTATGAGTCCCTGTGTGAGTATATGTGTCTCTGTGTGAGTCTATGGGTCTCCGTGTGAGTCTGTGGGTCTCCGTGTGAGTCTGTGTGTGAGTCTGTGTGTGAGTCTGTTATGTGAGTCTGTGTGTGAGTCTATGGGTCTCCGTGTGAGTCTGTGGGTCTCTGTGTGAGTCTGTGTGTGAGTCTGTGTGCGAGTCTGTGTGAGTCTGTATGTGAGTCTGTGTGTGAGTCTGTGTGTGAGTCTGTGTGTGAGTCTGTGTGTGAGTCTGTGTGTGAGTCTGTATGTGAGTCTGTGTGTGAGTCTGTGTGTGAGTGTATGGGTCTGTGTGTGTCTATGTGTCTCTGTGTGAGTCTATGGGTCTCTGTGTGTGAGTGAGTCTATGGGTCTCTGTGTGAATCTATGTTCTCTGTGTGTGTGTGAGTCTATGTGTCTGTGTTTATGGGTCTCTGTGCGAGTCTATGGGTCTCTGTGTGTGTGAGTATATAGGTCTCTGTGTGAGTCTGTGGGTCTCTGTGAGTCTGTGGGTCTCTGTGTGAGTCTATGGGTCTCTGTGAGTCTATGGGTCTATGTGTGAGTCTGTGGGTCTCTGTGTTAGTCTGTGGGTCTCTGTGTGAGTCTATGGGTCTGTGTGAGTCTATGGGTCTCTCTGTGTGAGTCTATGGTCTCTGTGTGAGTCTATGGGTCTCTGTGTGAGTCTATGGGTCTCTGTGTGAGTATGTGGGTCTCTGTGTTAGTCTGTGGGTCTCTGTGTTAGTCTGTGGGTCTCTGTGTGAGTCTATGGGTCTCTGTGTGAGTCTGTATGGGTCTCTGTGTGAGTCTATGGGTCTCTGTGTGAGTCTATGGGTCTCTGTGTGAGTCTATGGGTCTCTGTGTGAGCCTATGGGTCTCTGTGTGAGTCTATGGATCTCTGTGTGAGTCTACGGGTCTCTAAGTGAGCCTATGGTTCTCTGTGTGAGTATATGGGTTTGAGTAAGTCTATGGGTCTCTGTGTGAGTCTATGGGTCTCTGTGTGAGTCTATGGGTCTGTGTGTGAGTCTATGGGTCTCTGTGTGAGTCTGTGTGAGTCTATGGGTTTGTGTGAGTCTATGCGTCTCTGTGTGAGTCTAAGGGTCTCTGTGTGAGTCTATGGGTCTCTGTATGAGTCTATGGGTCTCTGTGTGAGTCTCTGTGTGAGTCTATGGGTCTCGGTGTGAGTCTATGGGTCTCGGTGTGAGTCTATGGGTCTCTGTGTGAGTCTATGGTCTCTGTGTGGAGCCAAGGACAGTGCTGCCACCTGGTGGTGAGTGGCCGGGTGCAGGGCTAAACGATTTGTGGAAAATATCTAATTGCGATTTTTCTGACGATTACGATTTGATTTGCGATTAAATTAATTAAAATCAAGTTCAGTTCAATATTCACTGTGCAATAGATTTAAAACATGTGATGGAGCATCACCACGTGATACCATCAACATATGAACTGCTCTATATATTCTAAGAACTTAAAACATATTAATTGCTCACAACGTGTATTTATTAAAATGTTTTAATCGCAATAGAACAATTACACATGGAACAATAGTTAAGTTAAATAAACAAAGTTAGAATATGATAATTGTTTTTTTACCCTTCTATCTGGCAACAAAACTGACACCTTTTTACGAGGAGTCATGTTTGCATAGACCACAATACCTGCAGCCATAATGCAAACAAAAAACACAACTCTAATAATGTATGTGCACTGTCCTTGAAGTTGATTGGTCCACACCGAGACAGCTTTCCCTAGAGCCTAGTCTCACATGGTCCTTGAAGTTGATTGGTCCACACCCGAGACAGCTTTCCTTAGAGCCTAGTCTCACATGGTGTTGGACCAGATGACGCCAAAAGGCGCACAACTCAAAGACAATGCACCATCAGAGTATGAGAGCTCGGGGCAAGCATCTACACTATTGGCATTATGACTGCAGGTATTGTGGTCTATGCAAACATGACTCCTCGTAAAAAAGGTGTCAGTTTTGTTGCCAGATAAAAGGGTAAAAAAACAATTATCATATTTTTTACTGGCAAATGAGGTACCAATGGTGTAAAAGTTAGAATAATAAGAAAAACAATTCCGATAGGAAAGTAATAGGAATTTTCAAATCGCAAAAAATCGCAGCCTTTGAGTTTCGCTAATCGCGTCGTCTCAAATCGCGATTTCGATTTGAAAATCGATTAATCGTTCAGCCCGAGCCGGGCGTGGTGCTGGCCACCCACCCCTCGTGTGCCGTGCCGGCCTTCATAGGTGCCCCTACAGTCTGTGGGGGTCTTTGTCGTTGTTTGTGTGTACCGTGGTTTGTGTGTACCGTGGTGTGTGTGTGTGTCCGTGNTGTGTGTGTGTGTGTGTAGCGTGGTGCGTGTGTGGTGTGGTGNGTGTGTGTGTGTGCGTGTGTGTGTGTGTGTTGCGTGGTGTGTGTGCGTGTGTNGTGTTGTGTGTGTGTTGCGTTGTGTGTGTGTGTGGTGTGTGTGTGTAGCGTGGTTTATTGTGTGCGTGTACCGTGGTTTATACGTGGTGTGTGTGTTCGTGGTGTGTGTGTGTGTGTAGTGTGTGTGTGTGTGTGTGTGTGTGTGTGTGTGTGGTGTGTGTGTGGTGTGGTGTGTGTGTGTGTGTGTGTGTGTGTCCCGAGGTGTGTGTGAGTGTNCCGTGGTCTGTGTGTGTGTAGCGTGGTCTGTGTGTGTTGCGTGGTGTGTGTGTGTGTGTGGTGTGTGTGTGTGTGTTGCGTGGTGTGTGTGTGTGTGTGTGTGTGTGTTGCGTGGTGTGTGTGTGTCCGTGNTGTGTGTGTGTGTTGTGTGTGTGTACGTGTGTCTGTGTGTGTGTGTTGCGTGGTGTGTGTGTGTGTGTCGTGGATTGTGTGTGTGTGTGTGTCCGTGCAGTGTGTGNAGTGTACCGTGCGGCGTACCGCGCTGTGGAACACCACGCTGTGGCCCCCGCCCTGGCTGTCCACTTGGGTGTTGAGGTTGAAGCTCATGAGTCGGTGCCGGATGGTGTCCATCATCTGGGCGTCGAAGAAGTCGTCCGGCTTCGCTGCGCCGCGACAACACGGACAGCACGCTCACCACCCGCTCTCTCTCTCTCGCTCACCACTCTCTCTCTCACACTCACCAACCACTCTCACGCTCACACGCTCACCACTCTCACGCCACTCTCTCTCACGCTCACCACTCTCACGCTCACCACCCGCTCTCTCACGCTCACCAGCTCTCACGCTCACCACACACACACTCACAAACCGCTCACTCACCTGCACATGCTCAGCTCTCTCGGGGGGTCGGGGGTCTCTCAGGGGTTGCCCCGGGGTCACTCGTTGGGGAGGATGAGGTGGGGGGGGTCGGAGGTGGCTCTGGCTCAGTGGCTCAGGGGTCGTCCCGGGGTCACTCGTTGGGTGGATGAGGGGGGGGGTCGGGGGTGGCTCTGGGTCAGTCTCTCAGGGGTCGCCCCGGGGTCACTCGTTGGGGAGGATGAGGGGGGGGGGTCGGAGGTGGCTCTGGTCAGTGGCTCAGGGTCGCCCGGGGTCACTCGTTAGGGTGGATGAGGGGGGGGGGTCGGGGGTGGCTCTGGGTCAGTCTCTCAGGGGTTGCCCGGGGTCACTCGTTGGGGAGGATGAGGGGGGGGGTCGGAGGTGGCTCTGGGTCAGTGGCTCAGGGGTCGCCCCGGGGTCACTCATTAGGGTGGATGAGGGGGGGGGGTCGGAGGTGGCTCTGGCTCAGTGGCTCAAGGGTCGTCCCGGGGTCACTCGTTCGGGGAGGATGAGAGGGGGGGTCAGAGTTGGCTCTGGCTCAGTGGCTCAGGGGTCACCCCGGGGTCACTCGTTGGGGTGGATGAGGGGGGGGGGGGCGGACTCTGGGTCAGTCGCTCAGGGGTCGCCCCAGGGTCACTCATTAGGGTGGATGACGGGGGGGTCGGAGGTGGCTCTGGCTCAGTGGCTCAGGGGTCACCCGGGGTCACGCGTCGGCGTGGAGAGAGGGTGACCGCCGGGGGAGAGAGAGGGGGGGGGGTGGCTCTGGGTCTCTCAGGGGTCGCCCCGGGGTCACGCGTCGGCGTGGAGAGAGGGTGACCGCCGGGGAGAGAGAGAGAGAGGAGGGAGGGGTGGGATGGAGGGGGAAGTTGCTCCGACTCACGCAGAGAGAAGCGCCGCTTGCAGCGCAGCCTCTGCTTGCGCTTGCTGCCCAGCGCCTTGCTGGGCGACTCCTCCTTGAGGCGCGGCTGGCTGGGCGGGCGCCCGCTGAGGGCGAGCTGCTGAAGTGGGTGGGCACGTGGCGCGCCAGCCCATCTGGGACGCGAAGGTCGCCGTGCAGCCGTCTATCACGCACTGCGGGCGGGGAGGGGTGANGGGGGGGGGGTGAGGGGTGGTGAGGGTGGTGAGAGGGGTGGTGAGGGTGGCGGTGAGGGGTGGCGGTGAGAGTGGTGAGGGGTGGCGGTGAGGGTGGCGGTGAGGGTGGCGAGGGGTGGCGGTGAGGGTGACGGTGAGAGTGGTGAGAGTGGTGAGAGTGGTGAGGGGGCGGTGANGGGTGGCGGTGAGAGTGGTGAGGGTGGTGAGGGTGGCGGTGAGGGGGGTGGTGAGGGTGGTGAGGGTTGGTGGTGAGGGGTGGTGAGGGTGGTGGTGAGGGTGGTGAGGGTGGCAGTGAGGGGGCGGTGAGGGTGACGGTGAGGGTGGTGGTGAGGGTGGTGGTGAGGCGGTGAGGGTGGTGAGGGTGGTGAGGGTGGCGGTGAGGGACGGGCGCGTGGGCGATGGCCGGGGTGTGCCGGGCCCGGGTTGAAGTCCCCCACTGGGGCTCCTTGCTGGGTGGAGTTGGTGAGTTCTCACCCCCACCCCCCCCTTGCTCTGTAGAGTGAGTGGAGTGTCAGTGAGTGTGGGTGTGTGTGGTGAGTGTGTGAGTGTGTGAGTGAGAGTGTGTGTATGTGAGTGTGTGTGTGCGTGAGTGTGTGAGTGAGTGTGCGTGTGTGTGTGAGTGTGTGAGTGTGAATGTGTGAGTGCGAGTGTGTGCGAGTGTGAGTGTGTGAGTGCGAGTGTGTGCGAGTGTGAGTGTGTGCGAGTGTGTGTGTGCGAGTGTGTGAGTGTGTGAGACCGAGTGTGTGCGAGTGTGAGTGTGTGCGAGTGAGTGTGTAAGTGTGCGAGTGAGTGTGTGTGCGAGTGTGCGCAAGTGTGTGTGTGTGAGTGTGTGTGTAAGTGTGCGAGTTTGTGTGTGTGTGCGAGTAAGTGTTTGTGCGTGTGTTCGAGTGTGTGCGAGTGTGTGTGTGTGTGCGAGTGTGTGTGCGAGTGTGTGCGAGTAAGTGTTTGTGCGTGTGCGAGTGTGTGCGAGTGAGTGTGTGCGAGTGTGTGCGAGTGTGCGAGTGTGTGAGTGTGTTCGAGTGTGTTCGAGTGTGTGCGAGTGTGTGCGAGTGTGTGCGAGTGTTCGAGTGTGTGCGAGTGTGTGCGAGTGTGTGCGAGTGTTCGAGTGTGTGTGTGTGTGTGCGAGTGAATGTGTGCGAGTGAATGTGTGCAAGCGAGTGTGTGCGAGTGTGTGCGAGTGTGTGCGAGTGTGTGTGCGAGTGTGTGTGCGAGTGTGTGTATGCGAGTGAGTGTGTGCGAGTGTGTGCGAGCGAGTGAGTGTGTGTGTGCGAGTGAGTGTGTGAGTGTGCGAGCGTGCGAGTAAGTGTGCGAGTGAGTGTGCGCGCGTGCTGCGGTGGCGAGGGGCGTGCGCGCGTGTGGGGCATGTCACCTTGAAGGGCTTGTCTCCGCTGTGCGACAGCACGTGCCTCTGCAGCCAGCTGTGACTGGAGGATGGCGTGTTGAACACCTTGCAGCCCTTCCACAGGCACACAAACACCTGCCGGGAGTCGGGAGAGGGGGTCNGGGGGGGAGGGAGTGGGGGGAGGGAGGGAGGAGTGGGGGGAGGGAGGGAGGGANGGGGGGAGGGAGTGGAGGGAGGGAGGGAGTGGGGGAGGGAGGAGGAGGGAGGGAGNGGGGGGAGGGAGGGAGTGGAGGGAGGGAGGAGGGAGGGAGGGAGNGGANGGGGGGAGGGAGGGAGGGAGGAGGGAGGGAGGGAGGGAGTGGGAGGGGGGAGGGAGGGAGGGAGGGGGGAGGAGNGGAGGGAGGGAGGAGGGAGTGGGAGGGGGGGGGGGGAGGGAGGGAGGGAGGGTCAGGGGGGAGGGAGGGAGGGNGGGAGGAGGGAGGGGGGAGGGAGGGGGGGGGGGAGGGAGGGGGAGGGAGGGAGGGGAGGGAGGGANGGGGGAGGGAGGGGAGGGAGGGAGGGAGGAGGGAGGGGGGGGGGGGAGGGAGGGAGGGAGGGGGGAGGGAGGGAGGGGGGGAGGGANGGANGGAGGGAGGGAGGGNGGGAGGGAGGGAGGGAGGGAGGGAGGGAGGGGGGGGGAGGGAGGGGAGTGGGANGGGGGAGGGAGGGAGGGAGGGAGGAGGGAGGGAGGGAGGGGTGGAGGGAGGGATGGAGGGAGGGAGGGAAGGGGGNGGGAGGGNGGGGGGAGGGAGGAGTNGGGGGAGGGAGGGAGGAGTGGGGGAGGGAGGAGGGAGGGAGGAGGAGGGGGAGGGATGGAGGGAGGGAGGAGGGAGGGAGGGAGGGGAGTCCGGGGAGGGAGGGAGGGAGGAGGGGGGGGGGAGGGAGTGGAGGGAGGGAGGGAGNGGGGGAGGGAGTGGAGGGAGGGAGGGGTGGAGGGGGGAGGGAGGGAGGGAGGGAGGGAGTGGAGGGAGGGAGGGAGGGAGGAGGGGGAGGGAGGGAGGGAGTGGGGGGAGGGAGGGAGGGAGGGAGTGGAGGAAGGAGGGAGGGAGGGAGGGAGGGGGGAGGGAGGGAGGAGGGAGTGGGGGGAGGGAGGGAGGGAGGGAGGGAGGGGGGAGGGAGTGGAGGGAGGGGGAGTGGAGGGAGGGAGTGGAGGGAGGAGGGAGGAGGGGGAGGGAGGGAGGGAGGGAGGGAGGGAGGGAGTGGAGGGAGGGAGTGGAGGGAGTGGGAGGGGGGAGGGAGGGAGGAGGGAGGGAGTGGGGGGGGAGGGAGGGAGGGAGGGAGGGAGTGGGGGGGAGGGAGGGAGGGAGGGAGTGGAGGGAAGGAGGAGGGAGGGAGGGAGGGGGGGAGGGAGGGAGGGAGGGAGTGGGGGAGGGAGGGAGGGAGGGAGGGGGAGGGAGGGAGGGAGGGAGGGGGGGGGGAGGGGGGGGAGGGAGGGAGGGAGGGAGTGGAGGAGGGAGGGAGTGGGAGGGGGGAGGGAGGGAGGGAGTGGAGGGAGGGAGTGGAGGGAGGGAGGGAGTGGAGGGGGGAGGGAGGGAGGGAGGGAGTGGAGGGAGGGAGGGAGGGAGGGAGGGAGGGAGTGGGAGGGGGGGGGAGGGAGGAGGGAGGGAGGGAGGGGGAGGGAGTGGAGGGAGGGAGTGGAGGGAGGGAGTGGAGGGAGGGAGGAGGGAGTGGAGGGAAGGAGGGAGGGAAGGAGGGAGGGAGGGAGGGAGGGAGGAGGGAGGGAGGGGGGAGGGAGTGGGAGGGGGAGGGAGGGGGGAGGGAGGGGGGGAGGGAGTGGAGGGAGGGAGGGAGTGGGAGGGGGGGGGAGGGAGGAGGGAGTGGAGGGAGGGAGTGGAGGGAGGGAGTGGAGGGAGGGAGTGGGAGGGGGGGAGGGAGGGAGGGAGGGAGTGGGAGGAGGGAGGGAGGGAGTGGGAGGAGGGAGGGAGGGAGGGAGGAGGGAGGGGGGAGGGAGTGGAGGGAGGGAGGGAGTGGGAGGGGGAGGGAGGGAGGGAGGGGAGGGAGGGGGGGGAGAAACGTCGCCCGCTTGTTACGCTACCAGAGATGATGTAGAGCCGAGCGGACTGGCCGATGGCCGGTACCGGCGGCGTCAGGATCGGCGGCCTCTGTGGAGGAGGCTCGCGAAAGACGCTGCTGCTGCTGCCGCTGCTGCTGCTGGGCAGTAAGAGGCAGTCGCCCTCCCAGCGGCAACGGAGGGAGCGACGCTCACAACAACGAGCGGAGCGCCGAGCGGCTAAAGCACAGCAAGTTGGCACAGTAGGGGGGGCACACACAACCTGGTGCATCGGGCCAGTCGCCTCAGTCAGTCAACCCACGGCACCTGCTGGGTCCGTCCCGTGACCTCCTATCAGCAGCGAGAGCCTTCGACACTTAAAGTGGCCTTAACGTGCACCTGGCCTGGCACGGGCGCCGTGGTGACGTCACCGCTCCCAAGTGGCGAACGGCGGTTGTTGTGCGTGTGCGTACGTGTGCGCGCGTCTGTGCGTACGTGTCTGTGCGTATGTGTCTGTGCGTACGTGTCTGTGCGCGTCTGTGCGTAGACGCGCGCATGCCTGTGTGTACGTGCGCGTACGTGCACGCGTCTGTGCGTACGTGTGCGCATCTGTGTGTATGTGTGCGTGCGTGACAAAGGCGGCCTTCACAGGTGCTGCTCGCTAACAGCACTTGCCCCAACAGTCTGTTACAGGCTACACGGGGGGAGCTTTGTCTTTGCGTGCGAACGTGCGCGTGTGCGCGGGTGCGTGAGTGCATACGTACGTGCGCGTGTGCGCGTGTGCGTGCGTGCGTGCTCGTGTGTGTGCTCGTGTGCGTGCGTGCGTGTGTGCGTGCGTGCACTCGTGCGTGCGTGTGTGCATGTGCGCGTGTGCGTGCGCACGTGTGCGCGCGTGCGTGCGTGTGTGCGTGCGTGTGTGCGTGCGTGTGTGCGTGCGTGGCGCTGCCCGCTCACCTCCCGGCTGGCCTGCCGGTCCACGTGCGCCGTGCGGATGTGCTCCGCCAGGTCGGGGCTGCAGCCGAACGCCGCCTGGCACTTGTCCCAGCGGCACACGCACGCGGCCGCCAGCGGGTGCACGGTGGGGGCACGGGCGGTGGGGGGCCCCCCCCTCCCCCGCCCCCCCGCCGCCCACCGTGAAGGCCGGGGTGGAGCGGCCCGACGAGACGGTGCTCTCCGCGTCCGGAACGTGCTCACGCTACAAAGACAAAAGATCCCCCGCCCCGGCGTAGCCTCAGAGCGGTCAAGGCCAAACACGGCGCACGAGGGGCGGGTGACAGAGGTCGCAAACGGGTTTCGATTCCGTACCCGTACCCGGCCGCACCAGGGTCGCAAACGGCTACCCGTACCTGGCCGGGTACGGGTATGGTACGGGTATCGAGTACCTGATTGTGACCTCTGGGATGAAGCCATGTTGCAGGCGCGGGTGGGTTGATTCTAGGAACTTGAATTGTGAGAAGAGACAAGACGTTGGGAAACGAGTGACAAACGGTTACTCACCAGTGACTCACGGCCTACCCGTACACGGGTAGCCGGGTATCGGGTACCTGGTTGCGACCTCTGGCGCCAGGGCTGGGTGCACGACGTGGCAACGGGAAATGCGTGACGCTCGCTGGCAGACCGCAGAAGAGACCCCGTGCGGTACAGGTTGACCGAGACGACCGGCTCGTGCTCCCCACTACGTTTTAGCCACCCAGCGCTCCACTCGTCGCAAGCGGACGCCTCCGCTGCTTCCAACTTGCCAAGTAGCCTTGCAGTGCACATAGCCTGGTACGGTCCAGTAGCATTGTGCGAGAGCCTCCTCGGATCAAGACACCGCTGGTACCGGTCATTGGCAGGTCCACTCAGCTCCACATCCTCTTGTACCACATCACTCCATCTCTTCTCTAGCCCGTGCCGCGCCTGCTTAGCCCCCTCTATCCAAAAACAGAAGTTGCTTGGGCATGCGGGCTACATGACCCAGCCAGCGCAGCCTTGCCTCCCAGAAGAGCCTACGGATGGACTTTGTCCATATCTTTTGGGGGCAGCCTGAATGTTTCTAACTGGTGAAGTTGTTCCATTAGGGGGGTCCACATTTCGCAAGCGTAGAGAAGGGAGGGAATGACTGTGGCTGAGAAGACCCGAAGCTTCGTGCGGAGCGACAGATCAGGTAGCTTCCACACAGCGTTACGCGGCTGATGAAAAAATAATGCCGCCCAACTGATTCGGAGCGAGACCTGTCAAACCGGAGCTGGTCATAAGCACACTGCCCAGGTATAGGAAACTCTCCCCACTACTGCTCCATCGCCAATGGGGAGCCGAGGGGTAGAGTGTTTGGAGGCAAACAATATCCAGGCAGGTGCTTAGTTTGTGGGGCTGATGGTAAGCCCCATCTTTTAGCAGCACACTCCAGCGAAAACCAGATCATTAGCAACACACATAGCGACCAGAATTCCCTTGACCACACCCGGGCATCGATCAGCCTCCGTTATATCTGTACCAGATGGAATTCCTCTGGTACAGCCATGAAAGCTTCTCAATTACGTGGCCAAAGATGATGTTAAATGTGGGAACCAGAGGACACCCTGCCACCCTCAAGGTGAACAGGGAATGGCTCTGACTCCTGGCCATGTAGCTTTACCTGGGCCCGCTCACCATCATGAAGGCCCTTAATGATTGTGAGGCAAAGTCAGGGACTCCGAATACACGAAAAACTGCCCACAGCCCTTGCCTGTTGATGGTCTCATAGGCCTTGACCAGGTCAATAAAGCAAAGATGTAGGTCTTGTGGAATTCCCTACACCTCTGCTGTAGCAGGACAGTGAATATGGCATCCGTGCAGGACCACCCTGGTCTGAAACCACATTTTGGGGCTCCGCAATCCTCTCCTCAGCGTGTCTGGCAAGGCGACGTTGAATAATCCTTGCCAGGACCTTTCCTGGCACACCGAGAAAAGAGAGATGTCCCTGTAGTTGTTACAATCTGTGCGGTCTCCCCTCTTAAGGAGGGGGGAGGGGGACCACCAGGGCATCTTTCCAATCCTGTGGAACCCGTCCTGTGGTCCAGACAGTTGTGTTGATGTCATGTAGGATAGCATGCACACAAGATGCCACCCTCCCTCAGCGTGTCGCTTGGGAGTCGTCTCTGCCCGGCGCTTTCCCTGGTCTCAGACTTCGGATCGCCCCCCGCGATTCCTCCACAGATGGCACCTCAGGCAACCACTCAGAAGGGTGGCGACAGCTTCTGTCAATATTTGATGGCACGGCAGCCAAAGCACCACATGCAAACACACGCACAGATATACAGATACACAATAACCACCATTCGCCACTAAGTGGCGGTGACATCACCACGATGCTTGTGCCAGGCATGTGCACCTTGAGGCCAAGTGAAGTGTCGAACGCCCGCTGGCAGAGGTCACGGGGCAGACCCAGCAGGTGCCACGGGTCGACTGACCGAGATGACCGAGATGACTGGCTGATGCACCACCTGCGCCCCCTACTGTGCCAACTTGCTGTGCTTTAGCCACTCGGCGCTCCGCTCGTTGTTGTGAGCGTCGCTCCTCCGCCCTCCGTTGTTGTTGGAGGGCGACTGCCTCCAACTGCCCAGTAGCGTCCTTCACGAGCCTCCTCCACAGAGGCCGATCTTGACACCGCTGGTACCGGTCATCGGCAAGTCCACTCAGCTCCATGTCCTACTGTAACCACATCACTCTATCTCTTCTCTAGCCCGTGCCGCGCCCGTTTAGCCCCTCGATCCGGCCGAACAAAGCTGTTTAGGCATGCGGTGGCTGGGCATGCGGGCTACATGACCCAGACAACGCAGCCTTGCCTGCCGGAGGAGCTCACCGATGGGACTTTGCCCAGATATTTCAAGGATTTGTGAGCTCCTTACACAATCCAGCCTGGTTAAACCCAGGATGGATCGTAGGCAGGCCAGCCTAAACGTTTCTAACCGGCGAAGATGCTCCATTAGAGGTGTCCATACACACACACACACACGCATTCCATACACACAACACACACAACACACACATATACAAAACACGCACAGATATACATACAAGACACACACACACATGCAATACACACATGCACACACACACACAAATGCATACAGAGATACACACAGAACATACACACATACAAACACATACACAGATACACAGACAAGACACACACACATGCAATACACACATGGAAGAGAGAGAAGGGCAGGCGAGAGAAAGAGAAGGGCAGGCGAGAGAGANGGAGAGAAGGGCAGGAAGAGAAGGGCAGGCGAGGGCAGGGAGAGAGAAGAAGGGCAGGGAGAGAGATGGAAATAAGGCAGGGAGGGTAGAAGGGCAGGGAGGGTAGAAGGGCAGGAGGGGTAGAAGGGCTGGAGGGAGAGAGAATGGCAGGAGTGGTAGAAGGGCAGGGAGGGTAGAAGGGCAGGGAGGGTAGAAGGGCAGGGGGGTAGAAGGGCTGGAGGGAGAGAGAATGGCAGGAGTGGTAGAAGGGCAGGGAGGGGTAGAAGGGCAGGGAGGGGTAGAAGGGCTGGAGGGAGAGAGAATGGCAGGAGTGGTAGAAGGGCAGGGAGGGGTAGAAGGGCAGGAGTGGTAGAAGGGCAGGGAGAGAAGGCAGGGCGAGGGCAGGGAGGGGGGTAGAAGGGCAGGGAAAGAGAGAGAAGGGCAGGGGGAGGGGTAGAAGGGCAGGCGAGGGGGCAGGAGGGGTAGAAGGGCAGGGAGGGGTAGAAGGGCTGGAGGGAGAGAGAATGGCAGGAGTGGTAGAAGGGCAGGGAGGGGTAGAAGGGCAGGAGTGGTAGAAGGGCAGGAGAGAAGGGCAGGGCGAGGGCAGGGAGGGGAGGAGGCAGGGGGGGGTAGAAGGGCAGGGAAAGAGAGAGAAGGGCAGGGGAAGGGTAGAAGGGCAGGCGAGGGGCAGGGAGGGGTAGAAGGGCAGGAGGGGTAGAAGGGCTGGAGGGAGAGAGAATGGCAGGAGTGGTAGAAGGGCAGGGAGGGTAGAAGGGCAGGAGTGGTAGAAGGGCAGGAGAGAAGGGCAGGGCGAGGGCAGGGAGGGGGAGGAGGCAGGGAGGGGTAGAAGGGCAGGGAAAGAGAGAGAAGGGCAGGGGGAGGGTAGAGGCAGGCGAGGGGCAGGGAGGGTAGAAGGGCAGGGAGGGGTAGAAGGGCTGGAGGAGAGAATGGCAGGAGTGGTAGAAGGGCAGGGAGGGGTAGAAGGGCAGGAGTGGTAGAAGGGCAGGGAGAGAAGGCAGGGCGAGGGCAGGGAGGGGGAGGAGGGCAGGGAGGGGGTAGAAGGGCAGGGAAAGAGAGAGAAGGGCAGGGGAGGGGTAGAAGGGCAGGCGAGGGGGCAGGGAGGGGTAGAAGGGCAGGGAGGGTAGAAGGGCTGGAGGGAGAGAGAATGGCAGGAGTGGTAGAAGGGCAGGGAGGGGTAGAAGGCAGGAGTGGTAGAAGGGCAGGGAGAGAAGGCAGGGCGAGGGCAGGGAGGGGGAGGAGGGCAGGGAGGGGGGTAGAAGGGCAGGGAAAGAGAGAGAAGGGGAGGGGTAGAAGGGCAGGCGAGGGGCAGGGAGGGGTAGAAGGGCAGGAGGGTAGAAGGGCTGGAGGGAGAGAGAATGGCAGGAGTGGTAGAAGGGCAGGGAGGGGTAGAAGGGCAGGAGTGGTAGAAGGGCAGGGAGAGAAGGGCAGGGCGAGGGCAGGGAGGGGGAGAGGGCAGGGAGGGGGTAGAAGGCAGGAAAGAGAGAGAAGGGCAGGGGTAGAAGTGCAGGCGAGGGGGCAGGGAGTGGTAGAAGACCAGGGAGAGAGAGGGGTAGAAGGGCAGGGAGAGAGAGAGAAGGGCAGGGGGGGTAGAAGGGCAGGCGAGGGGGCANGGAGTGGTAGAAGGGCATGGAGAGAGAGAGAAGGGCAGGGGTAGAAGGCAGGGAGGGAGCGAGAAGGGCAGGGAGGGGTAGAAGGGCAGGCGATGGGGCAGGAGTGGTAGAAGGGCAGGGAGAGAGAGAAGGGCAGGGGGAAGGGTAGAAGGGCAGGAGGGGGGGTAGAAGGCAGGGAGGGGGGGTAGAAGGACAGGGAGAGAGAGAGAAGGCAGGGGGAGCGAGAAGGGCAGGGGGAGGGTAGAAGGGCAGGGAGAGAGAGAGAGAAGGGCAGGGGGGGGGTAGAAGGGCAGGGAGAGACGCAGCGAGAGAAGGGCAGGGAGCGGAGAAGGGCAGGGAGTGGTAGAAGGGCAGGGAGAGAGAGAAGGCAGGGGGGAGGGGTAGAAGGGCAGGGAGGGGGTAGAAGGGCAGGCGAGGGCAGGGATGTAGAAGGGCAGGAGGGAGCGAGAAGGGCAGGGGGAGGGGTAGAAGGGCAGGGGGGGGTAGAAGGGCAGGGAGGGGGGTAGAAGGGCAGGGAGTGGTAGAAGGGCAGGAGAGACGCAGCGAGAGAAGGGCAGGGCAGGAGGTGTCCCACCTGTCCTCGGAGTCGGCTCCACGCGGCCCCGTGTCTCCCGCGGCCTCTCTCGCCTTGCCGTTAGTCAGCGCCTCGGCCTTGTCGGCGGCCTTCTCGTCACCGCCTCCACCACCTACTCCACCTCCCGCCACCGCCGCCTCGGCCCTCAACTCGCCCTCAACTCGCCCCTCAACTCGCCCCTCACCCTCACCACGCTGCCATCAATCTGCGGCCTTGAAGCCATCACTTCCACCACCACCACCACACAGACCCCAATCGATTCCCCGGATCGCGCTGACGATCCAGCGTCCACTTCTGTCTCCGATCGATTCTTTAAAGCGCTTCAACACGCGGGGAGGAATCGGTAGTTAACGTTGGAATCGATCGCGACGACGTAGAGGACTAATGTTAGACGGATCGACGGCGGTTATACGAATCGATTCCGCTGACAATTTAAAAATGGTGATAATCGAGCGGCTGTCGATTCCTCAAACGATTCGATTCATGTGGCGTCCGCCTGATGATGTCGGTTGCAATTACTGGGGAGCGGTGGCGCAGTGGTTAGCGCAGCCGTCGGACGCTGACGAACCCCAAGGGACCGTCCATAAATGACGTCACGCACCTGGGGGGGGGGTCAGACATTTGTGACGAGGGGGGGGTGAGAAATGTGACGTCACATCAAAATGCTGCAACTTTAAATAAATATAGACAAGACGTTCTACTTAATTAAATAGACTTTTTAATAAATGTTTTCTCCTACAACATCAGAGTGCAGCGCCACATTAAATACGCACTCACAATGACAATAGTTTAAAGCGATTTGAAGCATTTTTATTTTCAAATATAAATATGTTTTGGGGGGTGGGGCAGAGCTTTGTGACGTCATATTTTAAAATAAAAATGTTTCAAATCGCTTTAAACCATTGTCATCGTAGTGCGTATTAATGTGGCGCTGCACTCTGATGTTGTAGGAGAAAACATTTATTAAAAAGTCTATTTAATTAAGTAGAACGTGTTGTTTGTATTTAGTTAAAGTTGCAGCATTTTATGTGACGTCACATTTCTCACCCCCCCTCCCCCCCTCGTCACACATCGTCACAAATGTCTGACCCCCCCCCACCCCCCTAGGTGCGTGACGTCATTTATGGACGGCCCCTTATTGATGATATCGATCTCGCAAAGCACGACTTCACTGCAGAGCGGATCGAATTTTAAGGAAAAACTTTCGATCCGGAATCGATTCCTCCGCTGCAGTAAGTCAACGGCGGATCGATGCAGCGACCCAACGGGCGAATCGATTACTGAAGTCCCACGTGGTGCACGTGCCGGGTGGTCTTTAACTGCGGGGAGCGGTGGCGCAGTGGTTAGCGCAGCCGCTGACGAACCCGAAAAGGGTCGTCCATAAATGACGTCACGCACCTAGGGGGGGTGGGGGGTCAGACATGTGTGACGAGGGGGGGAGGGGGGGTGAGAAATGTGACGTCACATCAAAATGCGCAACTTTAAATAAATATAAACACGTTCTACTTAATTAAATTGACTTTTTAATAAATGTTTTCTCCTACAACATCAGAGTGCAGCGCTACATTAAATGCCACTACAATGACAATAGTTTAAAGCGATTTGAAGCATGTTTTATTTTTAAAATGGAAATATGGTTTTGTGTGTGTGGGGTGGGGCAATCCCCTCCAGCAATGAAAATGTATCGTTGCTACTAGATCATGTTGTTTCAAACATTTTATTAAATTATTTTAGTATGTTTTATTTTTAAATCCTTTATATTAAGTTCACTTGCTTGCTTGCTTACGACCGTGCAAATTTTCGGTCGTTTTTTAACCCACTTCCCGTGATCCAATCGAGCTGACATTTTGCACACAGACTCGTTGTGCGAGACAATTAATGTTCGTGAAAATGTTTTCAAAATTTTACACTGTTTAGGGAAAACAAATAAATATTTAATTACCAATTGCTTAATACTGGCAGACAATCATCTGACCCATAGGTGGCAGCCATCTCAAGCCAGAGGACGAGAGGACTCTAGCCGCCACGACTATAAAGGATTTAGAGTGAAAAACTTTGTTTTTACGGGTTTTTTTGTTATTATTACCCCTTTACGTGTTCCAACCAAGAAGTGTAACATGTTGTTGTATTGTTTATTGTTGTGCTCCGCCCTCCCGACTGCTGGACATCGTTGAACAAGACTTTTCTTCGTTCTTGNAAAGTCACGTGAAGGGAAATAAAAAATAATAAAAATAAACATAATAAAATTCGGTAAAGCTTCTTTCACTGCAGGGATTCATCTTCTTGGTTCTTTCGGTAAAGTCACGTAGAAGGGAAATAATAAAATAATAAAAATAAACATAATAAAATAATTTCGATTTAAAGCTTTCGTGACTGCAGGGATTCATCTTCTTGGTTCTTTCGGTAAAGTCACGTGGGTNAAAAATNAAAATATTAATCACGACGTTTCGGCCACACGCAAGCAGCCATCCTCAGGTAAAGAACAGCTCGTAAAGACAGATCTGAATGAACACCACCACGCTTGGCAGCGTATAATAAGCTGTTGGAGGGGAAGAGCGCCTGACAAAGGAATTTGCATATCAAGAGAATTACCATATTCTTAGGTTTTTTCGGTAAAGTCACAGGTATGGTAAAACATCAAAATAATAAAAATAAAATAAAGATCACGACGTTTCGGAGGCAACACAAGTCTCCGTCATATGTTGCCTCCGAAACGTCGTGATCTTTATTTTATTTTTTATTAATTTTGATGTTTTACCTACGTGACTTTACCGAAAAAACCAAGAATATGAATCCTTGCAGTCACGAAAGCTTCAAGTCGAAGGAATTTACCATATTTATGGGAAATGCAGATATGGGATGTCACTACTTGTGGAATGCGTAGGAGGTGGGCGGGGGGTTTCAAAGTCATATTATGCCCGTGCATTATGCAGGATTAGCAGCATCAAAGGGAGGGAGTAGGGTTAGCATTAGTTTTTGTATTGTTTATTGTTGTGACGCCCGTACCCCGTGCCCTCGACTGCTGGACATCTTTAAACAAGAGCTTTATTGCTAATCGGATTCCTCCAGAATACATCTTCTGATTCTCAAGTTGCCAAGTTGAGTGAATTTATGGTTCCAACCAGCTCACATTAATTTATTCAGTATGTGTGTGAGTGTATGTGTGTGAGTGTATGAGTGTGTGTGTGCGTGTGAGTGTATGAGTGTGTGTGAGTGTGTGTGTGTGTCATCTCGGTCAGTCGACCCGTGGCACCTGCTGGGTCTGCCCCGTGACCTCCTGCCAGCGGGCGTTCGACACTTCACGTGGCCTCAACGTGCACTTGGCCTGGCACAAGCATCGTGGTGACGTCACCATCACTTCGTGGCGAATGGCGGTTGTTGTTGTTGAGTGTGTGTATGTGTGTGAGAGTGTGTGAGAGTGTGTGTGAGTGTGTGAGAGTGTGTGAGAGTGTGTGTGTGTGTGCGAGTGAAGATGGACCCCCCTAATGGAGCATCTTCGCCGGTTGGAAACATTTAGGCTGGCCTGCCTACGATCCATCCTGGGTTTAACCAGGCTGGATTGTGTGAGGAGCTCACAAATCCTTGAAAGATCTGGGCAAAGTCCCATCGGTGAGCTCCTCCGGCAGGCAAGGCTGCGTTGGCTGGGTCATGTAGCCCGCATGCCCAGCCACCGCATGCCTAAACAGCTTTTGTTCGGCCGGATCGANGGGGCTAAACGGTCACGGCACGGGCTAGAGAAGAGATGGAGTGATGTGGTACAGGAGGACTTGGAGCTGAGTGGACTTGCCGATGACCGGTTCCAGCGGTTTAAAGATCGGCCTCTGTGGAGGAGGCTCGTGAAGGACGCTGCTGGGCAGTTGGAGGTAGTTGCCCTCCAACAACAACAGAGGGCGGAGGAGCGACGCTCACAACGAGCGGAGCGCCGGGTGGCTAAAGCACAGCAAGTTGGTACAGTAGGGGGCACAGGTGGTGCATCAGCCAGTCATCTCGGTCATCTCAGGCAGTCGACCCGTGGCACCTGGGTCTGCCCCGTGACCTGCCAGCGGGCGTTCGACACTTCACGTGGCCTCAAGGTGCACATGGCGTGGCACAAGCGTTGTGGTGACGTCACCGCCACTTAGTGGCGAATGGCGGTTGTTGTTGTGGGTGTGTGTGCGAGTGTGGCGAGTGTGTGTGTGTGTGGATTATTCAACATCGCCTTGCTAGGCACGCTGAGGAGAGGCTTGCGGAGCCCCAATGCGGTTTCAGGAAAGGGTGGTCCTGCACAGATGCCATATTTTCTGTCCGTCTGCTACAGCAGAGGTGTAGGGAATTCCAACAAGACCTACATCTCTGCTTTATCGACCTGGTCAAGGTCTATGATACCATCAGTAGGCCTGGGCTCTGGGATGTTCTTCGTGCTTTCGGAGTCCCTGACCCTCTGCTCACGATCATTAAGGACCTTCATGATGGTGAGCGGGCCCGGGTAAAACTACGTGGCCGGGAGTCAGAGCCTTTCCCTGTACACCTTGGGGTGCGACACGGATGTCCTCTGGCTCCCACATTATTTAACGTCTCTAGATTTGAAGCTTTCGTGACTGCAAGGATTCATATTCTTAGGTTTTTTCGGTAAAGTCACGTAGGTAAGAAATTAAAATAAAATCACGACGTTTCGGAGGCAACACAAGCTTCCGTATTCAGGTGGAACCGTCACAGCACGATAGCTGTATCAAGTGAGAGAGATTCCAAGAAAACAGTCCTTGTATATATACTGGTTGAGGGTGGGGGAGCCAAGGCAGGCCCTGGATATTATTATTGTGAGGTTCGGTGCGGCTGAAGCACGCCGTTAGGAATGAGCCTTTGTTGTGTAGACTGGTTGATCTGGGAGGTTCCAAGAGTTGTTAAGGTGCGGCTGATGTAAAGGTGCGGCTGCTGTGAATGGGACTGAGCCTTTGTTATGTAGATGAAACGGCACTTTGCTACGTTGCTGGGATTCTAGATTTGCCAAATGTGTGGTAAAACTTAAAGCAGGAAACCAGTGTGTGAAAAAAATTAACCCGTAAAAACAAAGTATTTCACTATAAATCCTTTATATGCGTGGCGGCTAGAGTCCTCTCGTCCTCTGGCTTGAGATGGCTGCCACCTATGGGTCAGATGATTGCCTGCCACCATTAAGCAATTGGTAATTAAATATAATTTATTTTTTCCTAAAAGTGTAAAGTTATGGAAAAAAATTTTCACGAAAATCAATTGTCACGCACAACGAGTCTGTGTGCAAAATGTCAGCTCGATTGAATCACGGGAAGTGGGTTAAAAAACGACCGAAAGATTTGCACGGACGTAAGCAAGCAAGCAAGCGAACTTAATATAAAGGATTTAAAAAGAAACTATACGGTAACTGAAGAATAGTGCCTGTCAAATAAGATGGTCCAAATACGTTGTAGTTAAATCTTTCTTGCATGGTTAATAACATCTTTCCAATGATTACTAAGTTTGTACCCATCATCACGGTTGAAATTATGTCTGTTTGTATATTTGGATGGCTTCGTGTACAAACCTACCATCAAAGGTTTGCGACAACTCCGAATAATGACCCCCGCCCCCCGTCCCGTGACAGGACAAGAGCCACGCAGCGGCACAAAAGAGACAGGGGACACGACGTCGAAAAGCAAAATAAATTTAGTTTAACAAAACGGTGGCGTTCAACAAAACGGTGGTTAGGGGTCGGACGGACAAGATGCCCCACCCCCATCCCCAACCATCCGACGATTCACGACTACCCCCCACCCCTCGCCGGAGCCGCGTTAGTCTCGGCCATCAAGCCCTCTTCTTGCCCTTCGCTGCGCCGGCCTTGCCCTTCGGGGTGCCCTTCGAGGTGCCCTTCTGGGCGCCCTTCGAGGCGCCGGCGGCAGCGGCCTTCGGGGAAGGGCCCTTGCCCTTGCCGGCACCGTTCGCCGCCCCCCCGGCCTCCGTCGACGGCGGCGGCGGCCTTCGCACGGCCGGCGCCCTTCGTCCGCTCGGAGGAGGCATCGTCGGCCTTGCCGTTGGTCGTCTTCTCGAATTTCGTCTTCTTCTTGATTTTCTTCTTCTTGATCTTCTTCTTGTCCACCTTGGAGGTGCTCTCCAGACGCAGCACCAGCTCCTGCTCGGTCGGCGCCCCCAGCTTGCGCTTCTTGCCGTGCTCCACCTTCCTCTTGAGCGCCAGTACGTCCAGCGGCTCGGCCGCGCGCGCTGAGGGAGAGGGGGCAGCACACACGCACGGGGGTCAGTGAGAGAGACACGGCGACACAGAGTTAGAGAGAGAGACACGGTGACACACAGAGAGTCAGTGAGAGAGACACAGCGACACACACAGAGTTAGAGAGAGAGACACAGAGTTAGTGAGAGACACGGAGACACACACAGAGTTAGTGAGAGAGACACGGAGACACAGAGAGTTAGTGAGAGAGACACTGAGAGACACAGAGTTAGTGAGAGAGACACGGAGAGACACAGAGTTAGTGAGAGAGACACGGACACAGAGTTAGAGAGAGAGACACGGAGACACACACAGAGTTAGTGAGAGACACACGGAGAAACACAGAGACACACAGGGTTAGTGAGACACACACAGAGTGAGACACACAGAGTTAGTGAGACACACAGGGAGTGAGACACACAGAGTTAGTGAGACACACAGAGAGTGAGACACACAGGGTTAGTGAGACACACACAGAGTTAGTGAGACACAGAGTTAGTGAGAGAGACACGGAGAGAGAAACACGGGGTTAGTGAGAGAGAGACGGAGACACACAGAGTTAGAGAGAGACAGAGAGACACACAGAGTTAGTGAGAGAGACACGGAGACACAGAGAGTTAGTGAGAGAGACACGGGTTAGGAGACACACAGAGTTAGTTGAGAGAGAGAGACACACAGAGTTAGTGAGAGAGACACGGAGAGACACAGAGTTAGTGAGACACACAGAGTTTGTGAGAGACACAGACAGACACACAGAGTTAGTGAGAGAGTTAGTGAGAGACAGAGTTAGAGAGAGACACACAGAGTTAGTGAGAGAGACACGGAGAGACACAGGGTTAGTGAGAGACACGGAGACACACAGAGTTAGTGAGAGAGACACACAGGGTTAGTGAGAGACAGAGTTAGTGAGAGAGAGACACAGGGTTAGTGAGAGACACAGAGAGACACAGGGTTAGTGAGACACACAGAGTTAGAGAGAGAGACACAGGGTTAGTGAGACACACAGGGAGAGACACAGAGTTAGTGAGAGACAGGGTTAGTGAGAGAGACACAGGGTTAGTGAGAGACAGGGTTAGTGAGAAAGAGACACAGGGTTAGTGAGACACACAGGGTTAGTGAGAGAAACACACAGAGTTAGTGAGACACACAGGGTTAGTGAGCAAGAGACACACAGACTTAGTGACAGACACAGGAAGAGCCAATGGTAGCTCTCCCAAGTCTCCCACGACCCTCCTCCCAATGCCGCCCCTCCCCGCCATCCCCACTCCGTACCGGGCGCTGGCTTCTTGAGCGGCTTCTCCACAGGGGGATGAATGCTTTGTTCCGTTCCCGCTGTCGCCGCTCCTCCCCCTCTAGCTCCCGCAGCTGAGCGGGGGTCACACACGCGGAGGAGGAGACGCGGGGGGGGGGGGGAGAGGCGCGCGGGTAAGTGAGTACGCACAATGGCAGCAACAGTAAGCGGTGGCGGTTGTCGTCGCCTTTCGGATGAGCGCGGCGTTACGTAAAGAGCGCTTTGTAACTCGTAACATCTTCTTGGTTCTTTCGGTAAAGTCGTCACGTAGAAGGGAAATGATGAAACAATAAAAATAAAACATGATAAAATTATTTAGATTTCAAGCTTTCATGACTGCAGGGATTCATCTTCTTGGTTCTTTCGGTAAAGTCACGTGGAAGGAAAATAATAAATTAATAAAAATACAACATAATAAAATAATAAAAATAAAACATAATAAAATAATTCGATTTAAAGCTTTCGTGACTGCAGGGATTCATCTTCTTGGTTCTTTCGGTAAAGTCACGTAGAAGGGAAATAATAAAATAATAAAAATAAAACATTAAATATTTCTCACGTTCGGCCACAACGCAAGCAGCCGTCCTCAGGTGCTTGCGCTGTGGCCGAAACGTCGTGAGAATTATTTTATTATGTTTTATTTTTATTACTTTATTATTTCCCTTCTACGTGACTTTACCGAAAGAACCAAGAAAATGTATGCAGTCCTTGAAATTGATTGGTCCACACCAGAGACAGCTTTTCTTAGAGCCCAGTCTCATATGGTGTTGGACCAGATGACGCCAAAAGGCGCACAACTGTAAAATACAATGCACCATCAGAGTATGAGAGCTTGGGGTAAGCATTTACACCATTGGAACTTCATTTGCCAGTAGCAAAATATGATAATTGACTCCTTGTATAAAAAAGGTGTCAGTTTTGTTGCCAGATAAAAGGGTNAAAAAAAAACAATTAACATATTTGGCTACTGGCAAATGAGATTCACGCTATTACTGTTGAACAACAACAATAGCAACAACAGCAGCAGCAACAACAGCAGCAATAACCGCTGCCACCGCCCAGTGTGGTGAAGTGCTACGTGTTGGCTGTGTCTGCTGCGGGTCAGGGGTCATGTGGCTGTGTCTGCTGCGGGGTCAGGGGTCATGTGGCTGTGTCTGCTGCGGGGTCAGGGGTCATGTGGCTGTGTCTGTTGCGGGGTCAGGGGTCATGTGTCTGCTGCGGGGTCAGGGGTCATGTGGCTGTGTCTGCTGCGGGGTCAGGGGTCATGTGGCTGTGTCTGCTGCGGGGTCAGGGGTCATGTGGCTGTGTCTGCTGCGGGGTCAGGGGTCATATGGCTGTCTGCTGCGGGGTCAGGGGTCATGTGGCTGTGTCTGCTGCGGGGTCAGGGGTCATGTGGCTTACCTTTCGCTCCTCCAACTTCTTCCTGTGCCGCTGGGCGTCCTGCAAGAAGTACTCCCACTCGCCAGCTCACGGTCCACCTGGGCGACACACACGTGTCACACGCGTGTCACACACAACAAACATGCGCGCAACACGTGACACACCGCCAGGAAAGTGGTAGCCAACGAAGTGGCTTGTCGCCACTCCGATTCGAAATGCGGAGGGAAAAACCGGAGGGCCCGGAGAGAAATCCACGTGACCACGGGGAGAGAGAGAGACGCAAACTCCAAATACACAGCAGCACGAGGTTAGAGATTGAACCCACGACCTCCTGTATACCAGGCGAAGTAGTTAACATCTCCTAGCCACCGTGATGATAATGAGAGAGAGACACGCAAACTCCAAATATGCAGCAGGTGTCAGGGTCGGGATCGAACCCACAACCTCCTGTATACCAGGTGAGGTAGTTAACATCTTGTCACAGGGAGAGAGAGACACGCACACTCCAAATATACAGCAGCACGAGCTTAGAGATTGAACTGACGACCTCCTGTACGCCAGGCGAGGTAGTTAACATCTCCTAGCCACCGTGATGATGATGAGACAGACACGCAAACTCCAAATATACAGCAGCAGTGTCAGGGTCGGGATCGAACCCACGACCTCCTGCACACCAGGCGAGGTAGTTAACATCTCATAGCCACCGTGATGATGATAAGCGAAAGAGAGAGACACGCAAACTCCAAATATACAGCAGCAGGAGGGTCGGGATAAACCCACAACCTCCTGTACACCAGGCGAGGTACTTAACATCTCCTAGCCACCGTGGCACACACACACGGTCCCACCCGGGACACCACGGCTTGAAACATTGCGCAACACACGGCACAAAACGAGAACTCGGACCACGACAGGGGACACGACGTGGCCGACACACGCAACATGTGCGAAACGGGACACGCGACGCACACAACACACGTGACACTCAACACATGTGACATGCAAGACACGCGACACACACAAAACACATAACACCCGACACATACAACACAGCGATACAACACACGTGACACGCAACACGTGACACGCGACACATACAACACAGCGACACAACACACGTGACACGCAACACGTGACACGCGACAAATACAACACATGCGACGCACACAACACGCGACACATACAACACGTGACACACGACACATACAACACACACACACACAACACGCGACACACACAACGCAGGCGTGAAGACGTCACACAACACGCGACACACAAAGCGGTACACACGAGACACGGACGACGCACGCCACACCACCCGGGATGCGCGACACGCGAGGCACAACACACGCGACAGAAGGGTCACGACGCGACACGGGGGGTGGGGGGAGGGCAGGCTGGGGTGGGGGGCAGGCTGGGGTGGGGGGGGCAGGCTGTGTGGGGTACCCACCTTGCTCTCGATCTGCGCGGGAGGGAAGGGTGTGTACTCCTTCTTGTCGCGCAGCTTGTGTGGAGTCCGGCGCTTGGACAGGTTCTTGTGCTTGAACTTGGGCAGGAAGCGCTCCCAGCTCTGGCTACGCAGCTCCGGGTCCTTGGCCAACTCGCGCTTGATCATCAACGTCTGCCGTGTGGGGGGCGGGGGGGGGTGAGCGTCATGGGAGGGCAAGAGTCGTGGGCAGTCGCACACACACGCACACACGCACACAAACACACACACACACACAAACACATACACACACACGCACGCGCGTGGTCACACGCACGCACGCACACACATACACACACGCACAAGCGGTGACGCAAGGAGTGGCGCATGGGAGTGGCAAACGGGGTCACTCGCGGTCACACAGAGTGGCACAAAGAAGCACTCACCGAGTGACACACGGAGTGACACACGGGGTCACACACGGAGTCACTCACAGCGTCACAGACGGAGTGGCAAACGGGGTCACTCGCGGTCACACACACAGTCACACACGGAGTGGCACAAGGAGCACTAACAGAGTCACGAGTCGCACACGGGGTCACACACGGGGTCACTTACAGAGTCACACACGGAGTGGCACACGGGGTCACACACAGTCACACACAGAGTCCACAGAGTCACACAGTGGTAGTCACAAACGGAGAGGCACACACGCGGGCGGAGTCGTCAACACGCGCGGGTGCTGGGGTGGTGCCAGGGCTACCTTGATGTTGTAGATGGGATGAACGTTCTTCATGGTCTCCGTCACTACCTTGCGCACCTGCGGAATTCAAACAGCCCGGCCCCGGCCACGCGTGAGTTCCCATCGCTCGCGCGGAGCGTCGAGCCATCGGTGCGCTACGCACGCTCGTGGCCACGCCGCCAGGGTGGGTGTGTTTCTCTCTCCGTAGGTCAACAACAGCGCTGTACTAGTATACTACACTATACAATACACTACAGTATACACTACGCTATACACTAACATACACTACGCTATACACTAACATACACTACGCTATACACTAATATACACTACACTATACACTACCTACTATATACTATACACTACACTATACACTACACTACTATACAATACACTATCACTACACTACTATACACTACACTACTATACACTATACACTACACTACTATACACTACCTACTATNCACTACTATAACACTACACTATTATACACTATACACTACACTACTATATACGATACACACACTTACACTACACTAACACTATACACTTACACTACACTATACACTCACNACTATACACTCACTATACTACTATACACTCACCCACACACTCACACTCACCTATACACTCACTACTACCTACTATACACTACCTACTATACACTACACTACTATAACTACCTACACACTACACTACNCATACACACACACCATACACTACACTACACCATACACTACCTACCCATACATACACTACCCATACATACACTCACCCACTCACACATACACACACTACTATACCNACACTACATACACTCACACTATACACTACACACCTATACATACACTATCACCTATACATACACTCTTATACACTAACTACACACTACTATACACTAGACATCTACACCTACACACTACACATACATACACTACACACTCACTACACTCACCTCCTACCCCGGTGAGCCGAGTGCAGACACAGTGTTGCCCTGCACCATGATATACACTACTATACACTACACTACTATACACTACACACTACACTACACACTACACTACTATACACTACACACTACTATACACTACACACTACACTCACCTCCTTGAGTCCCGGTAGGAGCCGAGTGCAGACACGGTGTTGCCCTGCACCATGACATACACTACACTATACACTACTCAACACACTACACTAATACACTACTATACACTACACACTACACTCACCTCCTTGAGTCCCGATGCCGAGTCAGACACGGTGTTGCCCTGCACCATGATATACATTACACTATACACTACACTACTATACACTACACTACACACTACACTACACATACACTATACATACACACTACACTAGCACTACATCACCTCCTTGAGTCCCCGGTAGGAGCCAGTGCAGACACGGTGTTGCCCTGCACCATGATATAGCAACTGGTGAGCAGCTCCAGGGCCTGCCAGCCACACAAAGACAAAGATCCCCCACGTAGCCTTAGCAGAAAGTTGGGGCAAGTGCCTTTAGCGAGCTGCAGCAGCAGCGCCTATGAAGGCCGGCACGGCACACGAGGCGAGGGGGAGGGGCCGGGTGAGCGAGTGACCACCATCACACCCTTCGTTTCCCAAGTGGAGACGTTCACACATCGTACCAGGTACTCATTCGAGGCCCAGTCGAAGACCCAGGCTGGTTCAGATAATTCACTGGTCAACACACTTCTTCTGGCATAAGTATTCCAACGGTTTTAATGTAATTTTGGGGTGCTGATTCCAAATCTAGCAGTTTTTGTCAATCACATCAGGTTTTAGAGATATCAAATATTGCATTTCAAAAAGAACTGCAGAAAAATATTAAATAATGTGGCTACATAAAATGATATATAAACAACTATCATACAGCACCATATTTTAACACTAAAGCAGTCACTGACTCGCAACAACTTGCAATCATAAGTGACAGAGTTAATTTCGGGTAAAATCAATGAAAATGGGGTATGCCGATAGCATAAAAAATTAACCCGTAAAAACAAAGTTTTTCACTATAAATCCTTTATATGCGGGGCGGCTAGAGTCCTCTCGTCCTCTGGCTTGAGATGGCTGCCACCTATGGCAGATGATTGCCTGCCACCATTAAGCAATTGGATTAAATGAATTAATTTTTTCCTAAAAAGTGTAAAATTTTAAAATTCCCGAAAATAAATTTCACGCACATCTGTGTAAATGTCAGCTCGATTGGATCACGGGAAGTGGGTTAAAAAACGACCGAAAGATTCACGGTCGTAAGCGCGCAAGTAAAAGCAACTTAATATAAAGGATTTAAAAATGAGTGTGATAGAGCAAATCTAGATCAGATTTGGAATCAGCCCTGAAATTCTCGCTGCAAAAGTCCAGGCCAGAATTATTTTTTTTGTTGTTGACCAGTGTTATCGTCACTGTGGGCCACGTTGGCCGTGAGCGGGAATCCAACTCGGGCCGCCGGGTTCGTTAAAGTTCAAGTTCAAGCATTAGGTGCACTGTGAGCCATTCGGCTCTTGAATCCAACCGCCAAACAAAAAGCATGAACAAGAAAACATCTTAAAGTGAATATGTGACTGAGTGCAAACAGAAAAGACAGCAAAATATTGCAGAACCCGACACAAGCTGTGTGACCCAGTGGGATGCAAGTCAAACAACCAACAACACCACAAGACAACTTAGATTAAGGCGTAAGCTCCCTCACTTGATGCAGCAAATCTGGCTGTGACGGTTCCACCTGAACGGAGACTTGTGTTGCTCCAAACGTCGTGATTTTTATTGTTTTATTTTATTAATTTTAATTTCATTTTTTTACCTACACGGTGACTTTACCGAAAGAACTAATAGTATGAATCCTTGCAGTACGAAAGCTTCAAATCTAGAAACATAGTAGTGCTCGAGATTGGGCGGGCAGGGAGGGTGGGGCTGGGGGGTGGGGGCTGGGGGTGAGGGGAGGGGGTGGGGGGAGGCCCACCTTGAGCGTGGAGCCGTTGGGGCCGATGAGACGCTGGCGCCGCTTGACGAAGCGGTCGCGGTTGCGCACCAGCGAGCCGATCTTGACGATGTCGCAGGCGACGTCGTCCTGCAGAATGCGCACAGCCTGCCATGCGCGCACACGCACGCACATACAAATGTAGAGGAGTAGAGGAGAGTAGTGGCGTCGTCTGCGCTGTCCAGTGCGATGACGTCACGGGACGTGGGGTCACGCGCGCTGGACAGTGCACGTGACGTCACGTCTACTAGGGTACTTAAGGGAGACCCGTGACGTGAGCGGGGTCACCGTGGGAACGGGTAGAGTAAGCGGGGTGAAGAGGGAACCAGTGGGTAGAGAGAGGGATCGAGTGGTGAGTCTGGGGAGAAGCGGTGGTAGCCGTAGAGGTGCTTCTCTATTCTTAGGTTTTTTCGGTAAAGTCACGTAGGTAAAACATCAAAATTAATAAAAATAAAATAAAACTCACAAAAATTGTAAACATTGTGTATTGAATCCACAATGTTTACAATTTTTGTGATTTTTGTTTTATTTTATTTTAATTAATTTTGATGTTTTACCTACGTGACTTTACCGAAAAAACCTAAGAATATGAATCCTTGCAGTCACGAAAGCCAAATCTAGAATTAGGTGCTTCTCTCTCCGCTCGGTGGAGTCGGCAGAGTCCCCGATCCGACAGAGAGAGAGAGACCGGAGCTAGCCGGCAGGGACCCGCACTCAGAGTAGGACCCTGATGATGATGATGCTGCTGATGCTGATGATGCTGCTGATGCTGATTATGCTGCTGATGCTGATGATGCTGCTGATGATGATGCTGCTGATGCTGCTAATGCTGCTACTGATGCTGCTGATGCTGCTGATGCTGATGATGCTGCTGATGCTACTGAAGCTGATGATGATGCTAATGCTGCTGGGAGAAGCCGGTGGTAGCCGTAGAGTGTTTCACTCTCTCGCTCGGTGAAGTCGGCAGAGTCCCCGATCCGACACGAGAGAGAGAGAGACCGGAGCGAGCCGGCAGGGACCCGGACTCAGAGTAGGACCCTGATGATGATGATTATGCTGCTGCTGATGCTGCTGATGCTGCTGATGATGATGATGCTGCTGATGCTGCTGATGATGATGATGCTGCTGATGCTGCTGATGCTGCTAATGCTGCTGATGATGCTGCTGCTGATGCTGATGATGCTGCTGATGCTGCTGGGGAGAAGCCGGTGGTAGCCGTAGAGGTGCTTCTCTCTCCGCTCGGTGGAGTCGGCAGAGTCCCCGATCGACACGAGAGAGAGAGAGACCGGAGCGAGCCGGCAGGAACCCGGACTCAGAGTAGGACCCTGATGATGATGATGCTGCTGATGCTGCTGATGCTGCTGATGCTGATGCTGCTGATGCTGCTGATGCTGCTATGCTGCTGATACTGATGCTGCTGCTGCTGATGATGATGCTGCTGATGCTGATGCTGATGATGCTGCTGATGCTGCTGGGGAGAAGCCGGTGGTAGCCGTAGAGGTGCTTCTCTCTCCGCTCGGTGGAGTCGGTAGAGTCCACGATCCGACACGAGAGAGAGAGAGACCGGAGCGAGCCGGCAGGGACCCGGACTCAGAGTAGGACCCCCTAGCCCCTGGGGGTTGTGTACCCTGCTGTGTATTATTGTAACAGCTTTAATAAACCCTGGCGAAAGCCCTTAACTTACCTCCGTCTACGTGTACGTCCGTCGGAACTACACAACACAAAGATAAAGACACCCCCAGCCCGCCGTGTAGCCTCAATAGATTGTTGGGGCAAGTGCCGTTAAGCGAGCAGCGCCTATGAAGGCCGGCGCGACGGAAGGTCGGTGGCCAGCACCACGCCCGACCGCCTTTGTCTCTGCAGTGGCGATGTTGACACCACCGCACCGGGTACTGATCTTTAGTCGCCGTGTTATTACGACTGCTGGCGTTTCTCAAAGTGTCTTAGGTAGACTACAATATACGGGTTTTAACCTCGATTTAAATGGTGTGACCATATCACTCCTATCCCCTACTCCCTTCTTGGTTCTTTCGGTAAAGTGACGTAGAAGGGAAACAATAAAAAAATAAAAATATTATTATTTTTCGATTTAAAGCTTTCGTGACTGCAGGGATTCATCTTCTTGGTTCTTTCGGTAAAGTCACGTAGAAGGGAAATAATAAAATAATAAAATAAAACACAATACAATTCTCACGACTTGTTCGGCCACAACACAAGCAGCCGTCCTCAGGTGGAGAACAGGTCTGTCGAGAAGACAGCGTCTGAAGTTTTTGTCTTCTCGACAGCCCTGTTCTCCACCTGAGGACGGCTGCTTGCGTTGTGGCCGAAACGTCGTGAGAATAATTGTATTGTGTTTTATTTTATTATTTTATTACTTCCATTCTTCAAGAGTATTCTTCCTTGCACGTTCAAGGCCTCGAATGAATTGGAACTCCTAAATATCTCACCACCGATCGGTGTGAGCTTTACATATATGCACCGTGTGTAATATTCAACACCGAGATCAAGCTTGGCTAACTTTTTAAATCATTTATATTAAGTTCGCTTGCTTGCTTAGGACCGTGCAAATCTTTCGGTCGTTTTTTAACCCACTTCCCGTGATCCAATCGAGCTGACATTTTGCACACAGACTCTTGTGCGTGACAATAAATTTTCGTGAACATTTTTTTCCAAAATTTTACACTGTTTAGGGAATTTTTTAAAAATATTTATTTACCAATTGGTTAATGCTGGCACACAATCATCTGACCCGTAGGTGGCAGCCATCTCAAGCCAGAGGACGAGAGGACTCTAGNCGCCCCGATGCCACGCATATAAAAGATTTATAGTGAAAAACTTTGTTTTTACGGGTTAATTTTTTTGTCTTTCACGTACGTGGTGCCGATCGGGACTGGTTGTTGGGGCTTTTCGATAAGCTGTGACTCAGGGATTCATATTCTTGGATCTTTCGGTAAAGTCACGTAGAAGGGAAATAATAAAATAAAAATCATAATAAAATACAAAAAATATCAAAATACAATTCTCAAACATTAAAATACAATTGTGAGAATTGTATTTATTTCGATTTCTTTCGGATGAGGGATTCAATTCTTCTTTGTAAAGCACAAACATAAATAAAAATAAAATATAATAAAATTCTCACGCGTTGGACAACACAAGCAGCTCTTCTTCTTGGTTCTTTCTAATACGTTAAACCCTTAGTGACTTTAGAAAGAACCAGAGTGACTGCAGTCACGAAAGTTTAAACCAAAGAGCTTACTGTTCTTTACCTGAGCAGCTGCTTGTGTTGTGGCCGAAACGTCGTGAGAATTTTTTATTATTTGTATTATTTAATTATTTCCCTTCTACGTGACTTTACCGAAAGATCCAAGAATATGAAGCCTTTGGAGCGGTTCTGCCGGTTTCGCCACAATCGCACGCCGGATAATCGCTGATCAACATATTATCGTCACGACGTACGTACTCGCGTTTTCCCCGTACCTCTATCCCGGTCTCTCACCTGTCGAAAGCCACGCTACGCGCGAGCACTTGATGAGGTCGCGCGCCTTGATGATGATGTGGGTCTCCGGGTCGTGGCGAGTCATGCTCCTCTGAGGTCCAGGGTGGCCTGACGCCCTGTCGCCGGCAAACGGACGGGGTCAGGCGCCGATAGTCCACACGCGTCCAGCCACACGAGCCGGAATACAGCTGGGTTATCAAGGGGCTCACAGCCAGGTACACGCAAAGATCCCCCCAGTATAGCCTGTTGGACAAGTGCTGTGAGCGAGCAGCTGTGAAGGCCGGCACGGCACACGAGGGGGTGGGTGGCCAGCACCACGCCCGGCCGCCTTTGTCTCCCCAGTGGTGATGTTTACACACCGCACCCATTAGGTGCTGGGCCGATCTAGAGGAGGCCCAGGGCCAGTTCAAATATTCGCTGCTGTTATCGGTCGCGAGCGGGACTAGAACTCGGGTCACCTGGTTTGATGGGCACACGCACGCACTGCAGAACCGTACGGGAGGACACGTACGGGAGGACACACACGGGACACACACAGGAGTACATGCACAAGACGACACGCACAGGAGTACACACACACACACAGTACACAGAGGACACACATACACAGGCTACACACACAAAAGTACACACACAGGACACACATACAGGAGTACACACACAGGACACACATACAGGAGTACACACACACACAGTCAGTACACACACACAGGACACACACACACATNCACACACACACACACAGGACACACACAGGACACACACACACAGTACACACACACCACACAGGACACATACATACACACAGGAGTACACACACACACACACACAGACACACACGAGTACACACACACACAGGACACACACGAGTACACACACACACACACGAGTACACATACACACACACAGGAGTACACACGCGAGTGCACTCACGTGCTCGGCGAGAGCGTTCTGCACGAGCGGCCAGCACTCCTTGAGGTAGGCCTCGCGGTACTTGGGGAAGAGCGTCGCGAAAGAGCTCTCTTCCAGCAGGCCGCGCGGGTTGTCCTCACGCGTGAACCCCGGCTCCTTCCAGCCATCGGGGACCGTCAGGAGATCCTCCTCCTCCTCCTCTTGCTTCTTTTTCTTCTTCTCCGCAGCTGGATGAGTGGATGGGTCAGGGTGAGCCATGCAAACCGAAGACTTGAGATGACACTCAACCAGACAAGTTCAAGTTTCATGTATTTGGTATGGCCCCTGTGAGCCATTCGGCTCTTGAATCGGGTGCAACCGCAACAAACAAAAAAGTGAACAAGAAAACATCTTAAAGTGAATATGTGACTGAGTATTCTTAGGTTTTTTCGGTAAAGTCACGTAGGTAAAAAATTAAAATTAATAAAAGTAAAATAAAATAAAAATCACGACATTTCGGAGGCAACACAAGCTTCCGTCTTCACGTGGAACCGTCAGAGCACGATAGCTGTATCACTTGATATAGCTATCACATCACTTGATACAGCTATCACAACACTTGATGCAGCTATCGTGCTGTGACTGTTCCACCTGAAGACGGAAGCTTGTGTTGCCTCCGAAACGTCGTGATTTTTATTTTATTTTATTAATTTAAATGTTTTACCTACGTGACTTTACCGAAAAACCTAAGAATATGAATCCTTGCAGTCACGAAAGCTTCGAATCTACAATGAGACTGAGTGCAAACAGAAAATACAATTAAAGACAGCAAATTATTGCAGAGAAAAACACCACACACCAACGCTGTGTGCAAAAATCCCAGTGGGATGCAAGTCAAACAACCACAACCAATAATCGCGGGGCTTGGCATAGCGAGCTTAGCCCCCCCCCCACACTTCTGCGTCTTCACACAACCAGCCACCAGACACCAGTGGTGAAGTATGGTCAAACGAACACCGCACCACGTACTGGGTGGGAGGGGTGGGTAGGGAGAGCGCCCATCCAGCAGCAGAGGTCGCAAACGGGTTTGATTCCTTACTCATACCCGGCCGGGTACGGGTAACCGTACCCGGCCGGGTACGCGTACCCGTTCCCTACCCGAAATGAGTGACAAACAGTTACTCACCAGTGACTCACGGCCTACCCGTACCTGGCCGCACCAGGGTCGCAAACGGGTACCCGTACCCTACCCGAAATGAGTGACAAACGGCTACTCACCAGTGACTCACGGCCTACCCGTACCTGGCCGCACCAGGGTCGCAAATGGGTACCCGTACCCGGCCGGGTACGGGTACCCGTTCCCTACCGAAATGAGTGACAGTTACTCACCAGTGACTCATGGCCTACCCGTACCCGTACCCGGCCGCACCAGGGTCGCAAACGGCTACCGTACCCGGCCGGGTACGGGTAGCCGGGTATCGGGTAGGGTACGGGTATCGGGTACCCGGTTGCGACCTCTGTCCAACAGTGGAGTGGCAGCAGCTGCCTAACCGCTGCGTCTCGGGCAGGGTCACGTGGGCCCTAGCCCCCCCCCCCCTAGGGGAGAGCCCCCCCCCCCCCCACCACGGCACGTAGTGTAGGGGGGTGCGTGCGTGTGTGGGGGGCACCCTTCAGAGACCCCACACACCTCAGTACCCCCTAGCTACGCACCCCTCGGAGACGCCTTGAGACGTGGGGGGGGGGGGGAAGGGGGGGCGCTGCCATCGACACCAGCAGTGGTGAAGTATGGTCAAACGAACACCGCGTACGGGGTGGGGGGTAGGGGAGTGGGGGGGGAGTGGGGGGGAGTAGGGGAGTGGGGGGGGAGTGGGGGGGTAGGGGAATGGGGGGGGGAGTGGGGGGGGGTAGGGAATGGGGGGGGAGTGGGGGGGGGGAGTGGGGGGGGGTAGGAGAGTGGGGGGAGTAAGGGAGTGGGGGGGGGAGTGGGGGGGGGTAGGGGAATGGGGGGGGTAGGGGAGTGGGGGGGGTAGGGGAGTGGGGGTAGGGGAGTGGGGGGTAGTGAAGTGGGGGGGGGGTAAAAGAGTGGGGGGTAGGGGAGTGGGGGGGGGTAGAACGCCCATCCAGCAGTGGAGTGGCAGCAGCTATCGGACCCCCGTGTTCCGCAGAGTCTCGGCA